>VWYE01008183.1:0-69373 GCA_013398995.1 Alaudala cheleensis | reverse complement strand
TGGGCATCTCTGGCAGCAGTGTGCAAAGGCTGCAGGGGCTCCGGGAGCCTGGGGGCCACGAGCATTTCCTGGGGAGCCTGCTCAGTGGCCAAGCTCCCTGGAGGGAAGAAGCTTTTTCTTCTGTGCAGCCCAGAGCTGGCCTGGCCCAGCCCCAGCCATTGCCTGGGCTGCAGTGCCTGCTGGCCCTGGGCCAGAAGTCAGAGGTGCCCCTGCGCTGGCCCTCGGGAGGAGTGGCAGCCCCCAGGAAGCTGTGAGATCTGTCTGCTGGGCTTCGGCCAAAGGCAGCCCATGCCCACAGAGCTCTGGAGAAAGGGGCTGGGCCTGCTTGGTGGCAGGCTCAGTGGCACAGGCAGAAAATCAGCTTGCAGCCTCTGGCCTGCAGCAGGGAAGAGCAGCTATTGCTGCCTAGGAGAGACTCTTGGCAAGGGCCTGCAGCCACAGGACACAAGCAGTGTGATTTCGCTTTTTGCCAGGGCTGAGTGCCTACGAATGGAGACACTTTTGCATGGGAAAGAAAGCTCACCAGCCAGGATTTCTGGTTTCAGTTTGTGGCAGGTATTTGGGCCGTAGATGGCAGCCAGCAGTCCAACTTGTGGCACATAGCAGCTGGGAGAAATCCTCCACGATTCGCAATTTAGGCAATCTTAGAAGGCTTCTGGCCTAGGCAGAATGCCCAAGAATGGAAGCCCTTTTCCATGGGAAAGAAAGCTCGCCACCCAGGGTTCTTGCTGTCAGTTTGTGGCAGGCATTCTGAACTTCAAGGACAGCCAAGGTTCCTACTTGAGGCGCGTAGCAGCTGGGAGAAATTGTTCACCACAGGCAATTTTTTCAGGACAAAGCCCACTCTCAGCCAGGGCCGAGTGTCCAAGAACGGAGGCCTTTTTCCATGGGAAAGAAAGCTCGCTCCCCAGGGTTCCTGGTGTCCATTTGTGGCAGACATTTGGGCCTTCGAGGACAGCCAGGCTCCCAACTTGAGGTGCGTAGCAGCTGGGAGAAATCCTCTGCCACATGCAATTTTATTGGTCCAAAGCCTAGTCCGAGCTGGGGCCGAGTGGTCATGAACGAAGGCCCTTCTCCATGGGGAAGAAGGCTCAGCTCCAAGAGTTCCTGTTGTCATTTTGTGGTAGGCGTTTGTGCATTTGACGGAAGCCAGGGTTCCAACTTGAGGTGCGTAGCAGCTGAGAGAAATCCTCTGCCATTCGGAAATTGATCTGGCCAACGCCAACTTCCGGCCGGGCCGAGTGGCCACAAACAGAGGCCCTTTTCCATGGAAAAGAAAGCTCGCCTCACAGGGTTCCTGGTGTCAGTTTGTGGCAGGTATTTGGGCATTCGAAGGAAGCCAGGGTTCCAACTTGAGGCATGTTGCACCTGTGAGAAATCATCTGCCGTTCAAAATTTTAGTGGTCTGAGAACACTCCCAACTGGGGCCGAGTGGCCACAAACAGAAGCATTTTTCCATGAGAAAGAAAGCTCACCACCCAGGGCTCCTGGTGTCAGTTTGTGGCAGTGTTGATTCTCAGTAGGAACCAAAACCTTTCCCTGGTCCTACAACGTGTCACACAATGTACCTCAGAGAATCTCAGTGCGTCCCAATCCACGTGACCCTCTAGTATGGGTTCTGGAGGATTCCCATGCAGGAAAAACTTGAGACACATTTATAATTGCAAAGCAAATTGTTTTTATTAATCACAGTAGCTATTGGTAACATACTGACCCCTGATTTCCACTTTTGGCTGTGAGTGCCTGGGTGTGAACGGTGGCTCTTTCCCAGAGGTATGAAAGATTTCCACCCTCATGTCTTGGAGCCAGTTCAGAGGAGGCCCCTGAGAGTCAAAGGCCAGCCAGAGCCCTAGTTCCTGGCAGCTTTCATCTGGGAGAAAATTTATGATGTTTTCAAATTAAGGAGTTGGAATTTCACTTTTGGCCACAGGCACCCAGATGCAAACGATAGCCCTTTTTAGGAGGAAGCAAAGTTTACCATTCTCATGGTTTGGAGGCAGTTTGGAGGAGGCTCCTGGGAGTCTAAGACCACCCAGAGCCATAGATCCTGGCAGCTTCTATCTGGGAGAAATCCCTCAACGTTTGCAATTTAAGGAGAGAGGTACGTCTCACATTCTCACGGGTGCACCTGGCTTGGCAAGAGGCCTGGTAGATTCTAGTCCAGGCTGTTGAACTAATTTGCTACCTTCTACTGCAATTATTATATAATTGGAACACAAGCCCTATGAGGAACAACTGAGGGAACTAGGGTTGTTTAGCCTGGAGAAAAGGAAACTCAAGAGGTGACCTTATCACTCTCTACAACTCCCTGAAAGGTGGCTGTAGTCAGGTGGGGGTTGGTTTCTTTCTCCAGGCAGCACTGACAGAATGAGAGGACACAAGTCTCAAACTGTATTAAGGGAAATTCAGGTTGTATATTAGGAAAAAGTTTTTTACAAAAAGAGTGATAAAGTACTGGAATAGCCTGCCTGGGGAGGTGGTGGATGTGTTTTAAAAAAGACTGGATAGGGCATTTGGTGCCATGGTTTAGTTGAGGTGTTAGGACGTGGGTTGATGATCTTGAAGGTCTCTTCTAACCTTGTAATTCTGTGATTCTGTGATTACCCTGGCATGGGAACTGTTAAATCACACACTACAGAACGACTCTTCCTGAAAAAGAAATAAATTCCAGCTACAGAAAAATTCACTGACACATTAAGAAACACTTCAGCAAAGCAAACCCTTTGAAAAAGCAAAGCTGATTCGTGGTTACCAGGGTCCCCAGGCTCTATGAGCTAAAGGGGAGAGGAGTTTAATGATAGAGACAGGGAGACAGAGAATAGTCAAGAGAAAAATGGGCTGAGGGACAGAGAAGGAAGAAATTAAAACACTGGGGCAAGGACCTGGAACGAGAGCATCCAAGAAAGAAAAAGTGTACTTCGAATACGAGGCACAGAGAGAGGGGAAATAAAAGCTAGGGGCACATCACAAAGACCTAAAGGGGCAACACGGACTTGTGGGTCCAGGACTCATTGCAGCTTCCACTCAGAACTGCTAGGAGAATTCGACAGTTCAGATGTATCTTTGTCTCTCCCTCTCCATCCCTTACTCTGTACTTCCAGTGGCTCGGCTGTCAATCACCTAAGACATTAATGTCTTACAACGTTTACAGTATGAGGCTTCACAAATACACAGCTTCATATATGCACACACTACATGCCGTGCCCCGCCGTGCTCAGCGGTGATCTGCTAAGGACTATGCGTAGAGAAATTCTTCCTCATCCGGAGAGGCAGAGGAGATCCCAACACTTCTCCCGCGCAAGAATGACACGGTTTTCCTCTGAAATTTGCGGGATCACGTCTCAGACTTTGTTCCTGCCACCCCTCCGGTCAAATGGGCACTCCTCGAAACGCAGTGCTGCCGGAGCTCATATCCGCTGGGGTGACCGACGGCAGGGGGGACGAGGACGCACGCGCACCCGGAAGACTGCGGGCTTCATTGACCGCCCGGCAGGCGGCTGGGACGGTCTGAGGCGATGCAATGGGGCTCGGCCCGATGGGGCCGATTCCCCCCGAGCCGAACCCCGGGCACCCGGCGGTACAGAGGAGGCGAGAGCGCATGCGCGCCCCGCCCGCCGCGCTCCGTCCCTGCAGCAGCGCGCCCCGCCCTGGCGCCAGGGAAGTGAGGTCACGCAGGATGGTGGGTCTGGGCTGCAGCGGCTGAGGGGCCGGGCGCGTCGCGAATCCGTGTCCATCTTGCTCGGCAGCTGCGGGCAAGGTCTTACCTGTCTCGCAAGTATCGAGCGGCGAGACGAAAGCCGCGATGGCATCCGAAACCACAGGACTGTGAGGCATCAGAAGGAGAGCCAGCAGGCCCGGCACAGCTACAGAACCGCGTCGCAGACGAGCCGAGCTGCCGCCATGGAGCTGAGGGTTGGGAACCGGTACCGGCTGGGCCGGAAGATCGGGAGCGGCTCCTTCGGGGATATCTACCTGGGTAAGGAGGATGGCTCGCTAGGGATTTAGCTGGCCGTTTTGTGACTGTATTGAGAACATCGAGGGCCTAGCCGGGTCGGGCAAGTACCTGGGCTAGGGGCACAGCAGAAGTAATTTTATATTTCGTTGACATCGTGTCCTAATTTGGACAGTGCGGAAATCGGGAATTCTGGTTTACTCGGCTTCCTCTTCTCATTGCTGTCTAGTGACCTTGGGCACCGTTCGTCACTGTAAAATGGGCGTAAGGGTAAAAATCGCCTCTCTTGAAAACAAGGATGAAAAAAATCGCAAAACTACATAAACCCTGAAAACCCCACAACCCACCACATTCGAAAAAACGTTTGGGGAAAGAAAGGTGTACCACGGTTAAATATCGCTGCAGTGGACTAAGAAAAATTGTTGTCAAAATTGTTTTTTCTCCTGTGAGGCCTAAAAAAATACACAAATACAGGTGATTAGGTTGCAGTAAAGAAACCTTTAAATCTTTCAAATAATCCTCGTAGTTTGGCTAATCCTGTTGCTTGACTTTGCAATTGTAAAACGTACAGGATTGGAATTGTTTTTGCCAGTCCATTATTATAGCTCTCTAACATAATACAACCAGTTTTGAAAGCAGTTCTTAAAATACTCTTCATATTGGGCAAACTCTCAAGCCATGTGAAGTTGGTTAATCCAAAGAAATACGAGCATTATGCCCTGCCCCGTAGACACAAATACGCTGCTTTTGAAAATTGTGTTAACTTAGAAAAGCAAATCAAGAAAGAGGGGGAGGGGAGGAAGGTGGAACTTGCAGGGGCTAAGGTTCATTGACTGCATATTTGTGGAAGATAAAAATAATGCCACTTGCTAGCTTATGTGGTATGTTTGGCAGTGCATGCAGTACGAGAGGTGGGGGTTGTTTTTCTAGACAGCAGGGCTTCATCTTGCAGTGCACAGCTGACATTCCAAAATAATTCCTTACCTAAAGCTGCTTGTCTACAGATAATGAAATATTGGTTATCCATAAGACAGATTGTATGCCTGATAAGAAATACACATTTTTAACTGAAGGTATGTGATTGTCTAGAGACAGAGAACATGGTTGTTCCTCTCTACAATGCATGTATTGAAAATGGACCACAGAAGATTGTGGTAAAGCTTGTGCAAAAATCCTTGTTAGCTTCCATTGGGATTTTGGGGAGCAGTTAAGACAGCAGTTAAAATCTGAAAAGTCTTAGATGATTATTTAAAAGTTAATAAAAAAATTAACTTTTAACTACTGGTCAGATAAGCCAGATTGTATTATAGTATTAATTTCAATCCAAATGAAATAAACTTATGTGTCACTTTTATCTCTGTGCATGCAGCTCATTTTTAAATGTAAGGCACTACCATAAATAAACGAGCATGGACAACTTACAGAAGGTAAAATTTAGGAGTTTACCTGTGTTACCTTCCAGAGGAAGATATGAAAGAAATTGATACACAGATATTCTAAGCAGTGTAAAAGGTGGACAGGAGCAAGTGGATCAGAGTGTTTGTTTTGTTGCCCAGACCATGAGGTCAAGTAGGAATGAATCATTAAGACAGAGTAGTCGCAGTGCTTTCATGGTTTCTTGTGTTATGTATATATTTTTCTTAAGAATGGCTTTTACGTTGTAAACTAATTAAGATAAGGCCTTCCTTAGGGAACAGGACTTTGAAATTACAAGTACATCAGAATTTTGCACTTAAAAAAAACACTTTCACAACTTTAGTCTTTCTTTTTCACTTGGATATGGTGATTTCTCATTATATTGTTTGTTACTACTTTTTAAGCAATTATTCCTTTCATAGAACTGCTGCTTCTCATATATTGCATATTCCTTAAAGGAAGCTAAGCTTTTGGTGAAATACAGGGCGCTGTAAAATTTTAGAAACTTTTGTCTCAGGTTTAAGGTGTAGACAAAAGTCCCTACTTGGGGACAAGCACTGGATTGCTTGGTGAAATAATTTTTGTGCCCCTCTCATTGGTTTTGCTGGACTCAAAAATATTATTTGCATTATTTTAGTACGAAATCTCTTGATGGAGAGGGCTTACACAGAAGTGGAGTTCAGGGTAAGGATCTTGGCTTTCTTAGGTGGTAAAGGCTTCTTGGGAAGAGGAAGTATGCTAAAAAGTGACCTAGCAGGTTAAAACCATGGTCTGTCAAGTAAGTTTAATAGTGTGTTGAGCAGATCCTGATAATGCAGGTCTTGATCCTCCCACACAGTTTTTGCATTAATCAACCACAGAAGTCTGCAGTTGTCTTTAGAGAGTTATATCTTTCATTATATGCAGATGGAAGTTTGTGTATGTTTTGGATCAGAAAAGTTTTTTTAAAACGCCAAACCAACCAGAACCCCAAAACAACCCCATTGCTGTTGATGGCTCATCAGTTAATATGGTCTTCAGTCTACACCCTCCCTGATTTTGGCTCCTGTAGAACTTGGGAGAACGAGGGATAGTCAAGAAAGGTCAGGAGTTGTGGCGTTCAAAATCGAGACTTTCATTTGAGGTGGGGAGGTCAGTATTAAGTCCCTCCTCCTTGTATTGTTGATATGTGCTTTCAAATCTCTGGGTTGATATTCACTATGATTAACTTAAAGTCCACCAAAATAATTCGTTCATGAAATGCGAAAAATGCTAGATTACATCTTGAAGATCTTTCTGTTGCTGCGACTGTACTGTGACCAAAGTAACACTCCAGGATCCTGTCACCTGTTATGCTAGATAAAAAACAGTCATATGAGACAGATACATGTGCAGCTTTATTTTCCTTTTGCATTTTTCAGTTGATGGCCTTGAGTTGAGCTTTTTGTGTCTAGATTGAGCTTCATAAGTTTTGTTGATTTTTAGGGTGCATTGTGAAATGTCTAATAAATACCTGCTGGGGTTCCACTCATAGAAACTCAGTGTTCCAGCAACACCATCTTGATACCCACGTGTGCATGCAAATAGAAAGACATTTTATTAATGTAAGAAAAGATGCATAGTCTTGTGTGAGCTCAGATGATTCCATGCAGTATCAGTGCCTGCCAAAGGGAACATGTCATGTCTGTTTTGAGGTGTGGGATGTTAGCATGTCTTTGTAGCCTTAGTTTTCCTGACTTTATAGGACAAAAGCCTAAAGCACTGAAGTAGCTCCTTAATCACAGGAACAGGGCTTTGCAACTATAAAAGTTAGGTCAGTACACTGTAATGGTCAAAGAAAAACATATGGGGAAAAATAGTCAGGCAGAAAAATACATAATTATGCACATGTCTTAATGGCTTTGTGTGACTCCGAAAAAGGGCATTATGGAAGTACAGATTAGAGAAAAGGGAAATAAAAATTATTAAAAATTACTTATACGGGGGATGACAAAAATGTTTGAACTCTGAAAAGAGTTAAGGGAAAGTGAGGTACTATAAAAGTGTATGCAATCCCGATCATGGAGAAAGTGAGTACAAAAAGATTGTTTGCTGTTTCTCAACAAAACAAAACACCCAGTGAACCTCAAGTTAGGCTTTTGAAAGTGGGGATCAGATCAAACAGTAGGTGATGTACTTCATGTGATCGTGAACCACGAGGTAAAGCAGAAAAGGGACAGAGTCCAAAAGTAGAGAGACTTGGCAATATGTCTGTGAAGTGTCACACATTTCCTTTTGCTATTTCCTTTTTTCCTGTAGTTTGTAAGTTGCTTGGCTGTGAGAGTGTGTCTTTTCTTAACTGTTTCTCTTTAAGAACCTCAGTTTCTCCCTCCATACTTTGAAAGTGAACAGGTAAGCCATTCTTGGATTCCTGAAACAATGTAATGAGATTTAAAGAAAGCTTTTGTGGACTGCAGGTTCTTCAGTCTAGATAATCTGCCTTTCAGCCAAGTAAAATGAGGTGTCAGGGTACAGCTGGATTATGTTGAGATGTAGGGAAATTGCAGTCTCTGTTTCCAAGACATAAGAGGGGAGGTGATTTCAATTCCTAGCATTTCTTCCATTGGTGAGGCTGTGTGACATGCTTGCAAATATTAATTCTGAGCATTTTTACCACAAACTGGAAGTGGAAAGACATTCCTGAGAAGATGCACTTGGTTTCGTTTCATTGTTTGTTTTGGGGTTTTGTTTAATGGGATAGCAATTTTGGCTTCTTGTGCTACAGTGTCTAATAGTTGTCTCTTTTAATCCTAGTCTGTTGGAGAGTATCTGTAAGGTTTCAGAAGAATTTTTAGATAATCATGGCTGAAAGTACATAATCTCTGGATGTTTGCCATTGAGAAATACTTTGTTGATGTTTGTTTTGTTTTGTTTCTGTCTTGGCAAAGAAAATGCATCTTAAAAATATTTTGACCAATGTTTAAATTCTTCTGGTTGTAGGAACTGATATTGCTGCTGGCGAGGAGGTTGCAATAAAGTTGGAATGTGTGAAAACCAAACATCCTCAGCTCCACATCGAGAGTAAAATCTACAAAATGATGCAGGGTGGAGGCAAGCAAACTATTTTCCTTCTTCAAAGATTTTACTGGTTTTACACCTTTGATGTATCTGCCACGTGGCAGTTAATGTTTGGGATCTCTTTTGACAGATAAGGAGAAGGTTGGAAAGGTAGCAGGGTAGATGAAGAGCAGCATTTCAGTTCTGCAAGGGTTGTAGAGGAACAGTTCCAAATCCATGGCTGCCATGCTTCATGATAACCAGTAAGATCCCCCAAAGTTTCTCATGGCTCCCAAAATGTTAAAATGGGAGGACCTTCTGCAATGTGAAACAAAGTTTGGTCCCAGAATAGTGATTTATTTCTGATTCTCATCGATCAGTGAAAGATGATAACCCCTGCTTTGCACCATTTCTCCTGACTTGCTTATTATGGTAGCACAATTCTAAACTTCTAAAATTCAGGTTAATTTTTGTTGTACATGTTAGTATTCTTTCTTCTGCGTTAAAAATATTTCCTTGCTGGGAGAGTTGGAAGACAAAATGGCATTAGTAGTGGAGAATAGGAGTGCAGCAACTTCGTGGCTGCTGTGTGTTGCTCTGCTACAGTAACTTATTTGTATATTTTGGAATTCCGGAAATGTAAGATTCCTGTGCGGTTCTGGGACATAAACCCAGTGTAGTTCAGTTTTGCATTTGTTTCATAGTCCCTTGAATTCTTCCTAAATGAGGATATTTTTTGCATAAAGGGTATATTCCATGCTGTATCTCAAATGCCAGGAGTGGTAATAAGACCTCCAGGAATGGATAGTAATGTGTATTTGCATTTAGCTATTTTTTAATTCCTGCCTCATTCAGTTGCCAACTGCATGTAACCAGAATAGCCTTCATAGAGTAACATGCTTCCTTTTAAATTTGGTGAATTGCAGCATTTCACACCAAAATGCATGGAATTAACTCAGAATAAGGCATTTGAAAATCTGAGTAAGGCTACCTACATACGTGTTTCTTCTAAAATATTGGACAATTTCTACATTTTTATGTGAAATACAGTTCCTGACTTCCTCCAGAAATTTGGGCTAATTATCATACTGTAAAACTGAAGGAATAATGCATCTCATAAACAATGCTACTTAGGCAGAGATTCAGCAAACAGCAAATACTATGGAACTGAAGGAAAAGACAAGAATATGAAGGAAGGGTGGAAATTCGTTGCAAATTTTGATGAAAGAGGTATTTCATGGTGATTTTGTAGGCTTTGCAACTAAGTTAATTTTCTAAGACCTTCTTCAGTAATAGTATCTAGTGGTTTGTCAGGGTCTTTATTTTCAGACTCCCGATTTGTGCCTTATTGCATCTTAGAGACTTTGTGAGTATTAATATTGGTAAAATGCTTAGGGTTCAAATCTATCAAAGATGTTCGATACTTTAAAGTCACAAGGTAAGTACAAAGACTGGAAGGTTTCTGGGAAAGAGAAAAAAGGCTATTTTTGGACCTCTGATGCTATAATTTTGTATAGATTCTGCTGGAAGTTATCAAACATTTCATTTTAGAATGTCTGAAGGTAGCAAAAAAAATTAAGCTTCACTGCAAATGGAAATATTCACGATAATGACTCTCAGAAGTCATCTTAAGAGCCTTTAAGATTTGTGTGTATGAATTATATAAATCAAATTGTTATACTGAATAAATGATTTATTTTTTCCTAGTCGGTATTCCCACAATTAAGTGGTGTGGAGCTGAAGGGGACTACAACGTTATGGTGATGGAGTTGTTGGGACCGAGTCTTGAAGATCTCTTCAATTTTTGTTCAAGGAAATTTAGTCTCAAGACAGTCCTATTACTTGCTGACCAAATGGTAGGAAACAGCTTTGTTATCTTGATAATGCAATGTGTTGGGATATTGAAATTTTTTTGATAGATCATATACATTTTATTTCTAAAATGTAGAGCTGAATAGGTTGTATTAATAGAGAAAAGATTCAAAATTAGTTCTGTTTCTGTCAATCCAAACTATCCCATCAAAAGTAATTGCCAATTCTTCTTTAAAAACTGGACCTGCACTGTTCACAAACCAGGTGTTTGCAGAACACTGCTAAAAGGCTAAGAAATTTCCCCAGGAAAGTTGTTGGAAACAGATGTAGAATAGACACAGGCAAAGAGCTGGAAAGAAGGTTTGTCTGTTGTTTTCTAAATTATGTTCTCTTTAATGCCCTTGTATTTTTCAATAAAAGGGGGGGTTGCCTCTTTCATTATTAGGACAGAATTGCTAGTGTTTTTGTCAGAAAAAGATGTGTGCTTAGTCTCTTGACAGGTTTTTTTTTTTGTGGTTCTATATTTAGATCAGTCGAATTGAATATATTCACTCTAAGAACTTCATCCACCGAGATGTGAAGCCAGATAACTTCTTAATGGGCCTGGGGAAGAAAGGCAATCTTGTCTACATTATAGACTTTGGACTAGCAAAGAAGTATCGAGATGCTCGAACTCACCAACATATTCCATATCGTGAAAATAAAAATTTAACAGGAACTGCCCGTTACGCATCCATCAACACTCATCTTGGAATTGGTGAGCTGGGGAAAGCAATAAATAGAAACTTCAAAAGTGTCAGTGTGTGTAATTTTAGTGCAAATGGATGTTCCTTTGTGGAGGCATAGGAGACAGTCCCTATTTTTGACACTAAGAGTGCAGCATGCATGGCCTTGCATATATTCTTTCATTTTGTAATGCTCAGTAATTACGTTTTTAGTAACTGCAAGGATAATAGACTTTTCTTGTACTGAACGAATTTATCATGGGCATAGTAACTCTCAGCTGTCTCTTGTTTTTGTAAGGGTCTTTATAACAGTCTTGTTGCACAGACTTTTGGTTTTTTGCCGCAGAAAATGAAACCTAATGAGTTCACTTTTTTATGCTGTTGTAGAGCAATCTCGCAGAGATGACTTGGAGTCCTTGGGCTATGTACTGATGTATTTTAACCTGGGCTCCCTCCCCTGGCAGGGACTGAAAGCAGCAACAAAGAGGCAGAAATATGAACGTATCAGTGAAAAGAAAATGTCTACACCCATTGAGGTTTTGTGTAAAGGATATCCTTGTAAGTTACTCTTCTGTGACACTAAGCCTGTGTTTTATGTTTTAGTGGTACCTATCCTTTCTTTACATTAAATGCTACTACTCTTTTTCACTGTCTCTTCCTCTCCTCTTCCCCTTCCTTACCCCCCATGATTTTACCACATGTGTGGTAAAAATACTGTGCTGATGACTGAGAGCTTTTGTGTTCATAGAGCAATGATCCCCTGTCTCAACTGTTGAAGTGCCCTCAAGAGGAAGGATAGACATCTGATTTGCGGCGTAATTTTGTGCGCCTGTTGGCTGCATAATTTGTAACAGACAAATAGCATTTTAACAAACTGCCTTTCTCTATCTGTGAGATAAAGACTGTTTTTAGGATGAATTAGGTTGTATAGTCAGAGGCATCTCGCATCCTATTGCAGTTGTTTCACTTGGGAACTGTCATCCCAGGTTCATCGGTTTGGCCTGCTGATGGATTAGAATTTCTGAGAGGCATAAGAAACCCTGCTGTTATATCCTAACATCATGCCTCAAAGCATTTCTGTTTCTCAGTTTGCTATTTACACCAAAACAATAATAAACCATTTTTGAGTATTGTAAAATGATACTTAAATTTGTTTTAAAACTTAGTAACACTAGCTGTCATCAGAGAATATTTTCATTTCAGAAGGAGTTCTGTCTCTTCTTTCCACCATCTTGGCTTCAGCAACTAGTTACAACGACAAGAACTATAGTTTTTCTTAGGGTTATATGAAAATTCATCATTTTTGATGTGTTTCAAATTTTGCTTCAAACATGTTTCTTTACATTCATGAACTACATGTTTTCTCTGGGGTTCAAAGGCAGGCCATTTGTTAATATTTCTTTCTTAATATAAATTTAGTATCTTAGTTCATTTGGGAAGACCTAAAGTTAAAAGCTAGTATTTTGATACTGTTATTTTCTTTGGTGCACTGAATTCACTATGGTGTTTTTTTGTGGGCTTTTTTTTTTTGTTTTGGTTTTGGGGTTTTTTTGTTTGTTTTTTGTTTGTTTGGTTGGTTAGTTGGTTTGTTTGGTTTTTTGCTTTGTAACTAGTATTTTGCTTGCAATTTAAAAACAAGTGTTCAGACGATTGTAAATTTAAAATGTGGCATGACCTGGGAGATGAAGTTCTTGCATGTTTTGTGATGTTGCAGACATGAATCTCTATGTGGCTTAACAAAGAAATGCTGTTCCGTGTCCCACAATAAACTGTGTTCAGTATATTCCAAGCAAAGTTTTAAACCTTTTCTCCCCCACCCTTAGTTAAAAGACTGTACTATTGGGTCCTCTCTGCTGTTGACAAATGAGATCTTTGCCTGCTCTGTGATCGGAAAATAATTTACTTTTCAGGGTTGACATGATAGAGTTCCCTTTGGTGGATTTTTATTAGATCATTATTCTTTTTCTTATGTTAGAAAGATTCCCTGCATTTCAGGTTTGGGGTGGTTTGGGGTTTTTTTGACTCCAGAATTACAAAAAGGCAATGTGAAGCTGAAGATAAAAAACAGACTTTCTTTAATTACAGCTGAATTTGCCACATACTTGAATTTCTGCCGTTCTTTGCGTTTTGATGACAAGCCGGACTATTCCTATCTAAGGCAATTATTCAGAAACCTTTTCCATCGGCAAGGATTCTCCTATGACTATGTATTTGACTGGAACATGCTGAAATTTGTGAGTAGCTCACACATCATTCTAAAACTTTGAATTTTTAATGGTTTTGGTTGGGGGGTTTTAGTACATTGTCAGTTTTGAGTATCTTAACTGGTACTGTACGATTGTCTTCCATTTTTCCTCCTGGCAACTCTACTGTATAGACAAAAAAAAAAAAAAAACAGGAAATGAGGAAAGGTAGGAGATACGAGATCCATGCTATAAGGCTTGGATGACAACTAAGTTACAGTTACAAGGCTTTTAATGTGGAAGGCTTCCCAGATCCTTTAGGGCAGTCATTAGGCGAGGTTGTGGAATTACTGCTTTCTCCCATCTTGGTCTTTGACATGGATCATTTGCAACATTTGAGGAGGTGTCCAGCTGCCATAACAGTATGCGTGTACCTTAGCATTTTGAAGACATCCGAGCAGCTGTATGAATAAAACCTATGGCAGTTCTCAAGAAATTTTACCAAAGCAGTTGATGCCCTATCAAACTTCAGTTCACACATTGTCCCGTTCTTTCTTTTCAGTATTTTTTATCCAAACATATAGTCGTAAGTTCAATAATCCTGCAAGTTGTTCACTGGTCTTGACCCCTAGGGTGCAAGCAGAGCAGCTGAAGATGCTGAACGTGAAAGGCGAGAACGTGAGGAAAGATTAAGACCTACACGAAATCCAGCTGTACGTGGATTACCTTCCACTGCTTCTGGCAGGTTAAGAGGAACGCAAGATGTTGCTCCTCCTGCTCCCCTTACCCCAACTTCACATGCTGGTAAGTAAGCAAGTACCTGGGTAAGTGCATTTTGTAGACTGCTCTAATTGGCAGTTTGTCTCTGCGCAGAGTTTGCCTTTTGGTTTGTTTTTTTCTCCCTTACTTTTTAGTAGATTTAAGGTAATTGCATACGCTGATTGCCTGGTAATTGATACTTGTGTTTCTATGAAATGTCAGACAACAGCCTTGATTCCTTGTTTGGGTCTGGGGTATTTTTATGTGTAAACAGCAAGAGTGCAATTTCTCCAGTGAACGTGTTAAAATGACATTTGTCATTATGAGAGTCTAATGCAGTTTTTCTCACAGCCAACACCTCTCCTCGGCCAGTATCTGGTATGGAACGAGAAAGGAAAGTGAGTATGAGATTGCATCGTGGTGCCCCAGTCAATATCTCCTCATCTGATTTAACAGGCCGACAAGATACCTCTCGCATGTCAACTTCACAGGTAAAAGAAAAACAAATCTGTGTATTGAAAGAAATGAGGGTGATTTGATAAAGTTAATTTGCCAAAAGAACTTACCAGGTAATTGATGTGATTTGATACTTGTTTTTGCAGAAGATTTTCATTCATGTAAGTGCTTGACATTTAGCCTGAATGATGTGGGTGTAAAGAAATTTTTACCTTGACAACAATGAGAGGATGCAAATTCAGGAGGTGCAGATTTTAACCTACTGTTATGGGATTTAGCTCCTTGAGTCATTGAGTTTCTTATATCTGTTACCAGTGAAGAAGCAGAGTAGGAGACAGTAGTGAATCGTGTTTCCAAATCACCAGAGCAGAGAGTATTGGTGCGGAAAAGGCAAGAAGCATTTGGTGAAGAATGGAAGGTGCAGTAATGAAGAAATGTTGCAGTGCAGTGCTCCTAATTTACAGCTGATAAGAAGCTGTATACACGGATGATGGATACATTGCAAGAGGCTCATTTGAAGAGAATGGCAGGAGGATAAATGATTATGATTCATAGTCAGCACTGAAATAATTCTTAGTGTTCACAGTGACTTAGCAAAGAAACTTTAGGAATCTTTCTTTTTAGGGATGACAATGTTAAATGTGTTTCTAACTCTATGCTATAGCTGAAATATTCCTTCCTCAGCATATTCCTTCCTCAGCCTTGTCCCAGACAGTGTGTGGCTTGGCTTTGTACAATTTACTTTCAGTCTTAACTACAAAATGGAAATCAGCCAATCTGTAGACATTCTGCAACATTTCTGGGAAAGCAGTATGTTACGGATATTGTTGCAATGACCTAGGGGTTTGTCCATCATGCCTCACTACTGTGCAGGAGCTCTAACTGCATAATTTTTGCCAGTGACTTGTTCCTCGTTGACAAAGCACATGGACGGAAATTAACTGGGTTCCTTTTGGCTTCATCATTTCATTGGTAGAGTTAATTAATTCTGGATAGTATATGTTCTTACATATGAAATCTTACTGCTAGAAAGAACAAGTTTTTACATGGGCACCACTTATCTAATGAAGACTGAGCGTGAACTGGGTTGGAGAAACATTTCCATTGTGATAAAAACAAAGTGGCATTTGGGGGCTGAGGGTTAAGCTGAATGACTTGTTTCACCATGTAGCTGCACAGATACTTGTGCTTGCACAAGGGATGAACAGTTCAGGAGCAGAAATGACTGGGCAAGAATAGGGGATGGGTGAGGCTTTCTGTACTGGCTTTGGTCTTAAATTGTTCACTGAACTTCTATTCTTGCCACCAGAAATTCTTCACAGTGGAATATTTTTAAATTATAGTGAAACAAAGAGGGTAGAATTGTGCATAGTTATGGATCTTGTAAATTTGCATAAATACCTGTTAGAAGAATGTAAAGATGGTGCAGCTGGACTGTTCACAGCAATATCCAGTGAACAGACAATGGAGAGAGGGCACAAATTGAAATACAGGAAATTCCATTTAGATATACAAAGAAACTGTTTTACTATGAAGGTGGGCAGGGACTGTAACAGATTGCCCAAAGAGGTTGTGGAGTCTCCCTTTGGAGCCCAGTTGGACATTGTCCTGAGTGACCTGCTCTAGTTGCCTGTGCTTTGGGTAGTGGAATTGTGCTACATGATTTCCAGGGGTCCTTTTTGACTTTGGATAATCTTTGAGGCTGTGATGCAGACTTGTCCCTGAACATTTACTTTAATGTAAAGATGGTTTCTTGGAAAAGTGTATATGCCAGATCTTTGGCATTCTGAACAAATCTCAGATGCTCTGTCTCTGTTAACAGTCAGATAAATAAGTAGTAGCAGTAACAGACAGAAATGCAGTGATGCCACTTGCTTGTTTTAGGTGGAAGTACATTTTTTTTTTTTTTTTGCTATGTTCCTGACATGTTGCTCAGTGTGTAGGTGACACTATTGTAAACATTTCAAGATACGAGTAATACAGTTGGCCTTGTAGATGACATTGTAAAATGTCAATACTGTGAGGGCAGTGATTGGTTTTCTAAGTGGTCTTTAAACATCCAAATGTATAATTTGTTATACGGGCCAACTGTATGGTCTGGCTTAATGGCACATTCCATACCTGCTCTTCTCAGCACTCTGCTCCAAGTATAGGATTGCTTGGTTGACTTGTTTACAGTCTCAACAGCAGCCTAGTCGCAATCTTCTCTTGAGTTTGTTAGAACTAATAATTCATTGGCTGCTGTATTCATTTAGTTCTTAAGACAGTGAATCAGTGCTGTTATCTACTTATGATGACTGAATAGCAATGTGTGACTGTAGTATAATTTGAACAGATTCCCATGGGCCTACTGCAATTGGAAGGCAAGAGAGATTTGCAGGGGAAATGGGTTGGATTGGAAGGGAGCTTAAAGATCCCTCATTCTGACCTCCCTGCCATGGACAGAGAATCTTCCAGTAGGCCAGGTTACTCAGAACTCCATTCAGCCTGTCCTTGAACATCTCCAGAAATGGGGAGTCCACAACCTCTCTAGGCAACCTGTTCTAATGCCTCACTGCCCTTATAGTAAAGAATTTTTTTCCTAATAAATAAATCTACCCTCCTTCAGGTTAAGGCCATTCACCCTTGTCCTGTCGCTACATACACTTATTATATGCCACTTGAACAGCCCCTCTTCAGCCTTCTTTTAAGCCCCCTTTAGGGTACTGCAAGGGTACTCTCAGTTCTCCCCAAAGTTTCTCTTCTCCAGGCTGAACAGCCCCAACTCTCTCAGCCTGTTTTCATAGGAGAGGTGCTCCAGCCCTGTCGTCAACTTAGTGGCTTTCCTCTGGACTCCTTCCAACATGATCAACATTGTTCTTGTGTCGGGGGCCCCACACCCAGACACAGTACTCCAGGTGGGGTCTCACAAGAGCAGAATAGAGGGCGAGAATCCCCTCTCTCAAGGGGGATTGCTGGTCATTATTCTTTTGATGCAGCCCAGAATATGGTTAGCTTTCTGGGCTGCAGGTATGCATTGCTGAGTCATGTTGAGCTTCTAATCTATGAACACCCTCAAGTCTTTCTCCCCAGAGCTAATTATGATCCATTCTTTGCCTGGCCTGTACTTATGCTTGAGGTTGACCTGAGGCATATGCTGGACCTTGCACTTGACCTTGTTGAACTGTGTGAGGCTCCCAGAGACTCAAGCCTGTTAAGGTCTTTGTGGATGGCATCTATTTCCCTCCAGCACGTTGACTGCATCACACAGCTTGTTGTTGTCAGCAAATTTGCTGAGGGTACACTTGTTTCCGCTGTCCATGATGCTGACAAAGATGCTGATAGCGCTAGTGAGTTAGTTTCAAGTTCGGTGTTCACTAATTTTCAATTTCCCGGCCAAACGCACCAATTAATGACGTGGTTTTAGGGTTTTTCTGCTGTGAGATAGGATTAAAAGAAAAGTAAAGCAGGCTCAAACTTAAAAGATATAAAGATAGTTTATTCACACACACTCAATATCTTCATGTAGCCTCAACAGAAATGTCTCTACGATGATATCTTCCTCACTCCCTAGAAGGATCAGTTTTCTGTAAGCTTCACCTTAGCAAGGACAGAGTTAAGTGCAGCTTGGGGGCCGTGGACAGCCACATGCTCTCGGCCGGCGATGGCGGCAGCTCTCCACAGACTCTGAGGCCACATGGCGGAGAGGGGTGGGGGGAAGAAAGAGGAACGGCGGCTGAAGTTGTGATGGCTCCCATGGTGGTGGATGCAGCTTTTGCCCCCTAAACCCCTCAGTCTCATTCGGAGTAGGCTCAACTCGGGCTCGGAGCTGCTTCAGGTAGAAGGCAGTGGAGGAGGGAATCAGCTGCAGTCTCTCCACCAACAGCGGCTAGAACTCAGTCTGAGAAGAGCTAGAGGACACACCTCTGCCGCCTTCTCTGCCCAAGAGTCACTGAGCTTAGCAGATGCTCCAAGCTAGGCCGGGAGCCCGGCAGAGCCTGGCGAGGCCTGGTGGGGTCCGGCAGAACCCCAGCTCCCCCCCGGCCAGGAGGGAACTGGAGCTACCCCCCACCTCTCCTGAAGCGAGCCGCAGAAAGAGCTGGAAGTTCCCAAAATCCCCTGCTTTTATAAATGTGCTCATTCACGAAAATGAACTCACTTTTCTCACTGGCTGAACCATGTGTCAATCTAAGGTCCTTGCAGATAACTATTTCCTTTTTTTAACTAAAAGTTATGCTAAACCATAACAGCTAGTCCCCATACTGAGGAACAGATGCTGCTCATCACTGCTTTCCACTTGGACATCAACTCACTGACCACAATTCTTTGAGCGCAACCATCCGGCCAATTCCTTATCCACCAAGTGGTCCATGTGTCAAATCCGTGTTTCTCTAGTTTAGAGACAAGGATATCACGTGAGACAGTGTCCAGTGCTTTGCACAAGTCCAGGTGGATGACATCTGGCTCTTCTCTCATCCACCACTGCTTAGCCCCACTGTAGAAGGTCACTGAATTTGTCAGGCACACTTTACCTTTAGTGAAGCTATGTCGTCTGACACCAGTCACCTCCTTATTCTCTCTGTGCCTTAACATAGTTTCCAGGAAGATCTGTTACATGATTTTGCCAGGCACTGAGGTAAGACTGGCCTATATTTCCCTTTATAAATCTGGGGATTATGGTTTCCTTTTTTCCAGTCAGAGGGAAGTACACTGGACTGCCATAACGTCTCAAATATGAGGGTTAGTGGTGTCGCCCATTCCCTTAGAGACCCTGGATGTCATCTGGTCCCATAGACTCGTGCACTTTCAGGTTCATTAAACAGTCCCAAACCCAGTCATCTTCCACAGTGGATGGTTCTTCATTTTCCCAATCCCTGCCTTCACCTTCTGCAACTTGGGTGGTGTGGCTGAAACACTTTACTCAGACTTCAGCTTATAACACTTCCACTTGAGCTTGTTAGAGAAAATTCACTTTGCGTTTTCCTATTTCTCTAGCAGGCAAGATGGTGCAAGTTGCAGGTATTGATAGCTTATGCTCTTTACAGTCTTCATAATACTAAAGTAGCTCTTCTGTAGTCAAAATTTATCCTTAGATGCTAGCCAGGTTAAAAGTTACAGCTGTGAGTTTCCAATTACCTTTGTATCTTATTCTTGGGAAAACATAAAGTATTCAAGTTACGTGGCAAACTCATTAAAGACAGCTTTGATTGGAGAGATGTAAGCATACAGAGAGTCATCTGTATCACTTCTTACCAAGAGAACCATTACAAAAAGCAATTGTTTGTCCATGTCCATTCCAAGTGTGCTAGTTTCCTTAGTAAGTCTTAAGTAAATATACTACCACAGGTCCTTTTTCAGGAAGTGCTTAAGCTATACTCCTGGTAGAAAGCAACTTTTAGCATTTGCCATGCAGATCTACAGAGGCTTGCTGTTAAGAACTACATTTGTTAGAGTTCTTATTTATAACTTGATAAGTTAGTTTTGTTATTTCATTTACTTTACGCCTTGGTTTGGGAAGGCAATGGTGCATCTGTAATCTCCACCTTTATTCATCTAGAGGAAAGGCTGCTGCTTGTTAAATCTGGACAGTGACATGCGCAGAGTTTACTCAAACAAGGAAAGCTACTTAAGTAGTTCTTAAAGATGACTACTCCATGCATTAATCTTTGTTTTTGCCAAGCTGAATTCTGATTAGGTCAGACTGAAACTGAAAAACTAAGGCTGTGAATGCAAATAATAGAACCTAAAATTCTCTTACGAAAACCAGGCATTCTCAGAGAAATTTAATGCTCATGGAAAAATGGTAATTGGGAAGCATAGCAAAATAGGTGTAATTTATTCCCCACATTTATTCCCTTCCAGATCTGTGAAATGGTTTGTGAAACTTAAGTGTTTCTAATGAAATTATGTAAATTCTATGGCACCTGTTATTCAGTAATTTTCTGGATTATATGATGTGGGTGCAATAGCAAAGCATGCAAGTTATGAGTTCACATCAATGATAAGCATCAGTGGGAGCTGAACAGTTGAGCACAGTCTACTGAAATGTGTATTCCTGCAGTACTCCAAATTCTGGTTAGGACAAAGGAGTGGAGGCCTTTTTCCTGTATGGGGGAACTGTGTCTGTGGTAAGTAATGACTGAGGAGGCAGGTGTAATGTTGGAGAGGGTAGTGTGGTTTCCTAATGAAAGGAAATTTTGTAATTTCCTCCTTGAATCTATGTATTATACAGTAATGGACAGAACTGGAGATACTTTGTGTCATTAGTGAGATGGACTGGGAGAACAGATTGTACAGCCTAAGAGTTTCAAATCTACTTCTTTCAGTTTATGTGAAAGCTAAGAAAATGTCTTGAGTGAGTTGGTGTAGTGTTTGAGACACAATGATTTTAACAGGAATTAATATTTAAAGAGAAAACATGTGAAGAACCTATTACCTAAAATTAAAACCACTCACAAGCGAAGAAAGGCAAAACAGAGGTCTAAGTGAAAGCAGTTACCTACTGAAACAACTTTTAAAATAAGTAGATCATCCCTCTGCCTTTGCATCAACACTGGTGTGTTCAAGTCTAAAGCAAGCCCAAATTACAGGTCTGGACAGAAAATCATACCAGGTGTTAAAAGATCCTTCTTCTCTTAAACTCTCTAAGTGAATTGTTCCCTAAGTCTCCTTTACACATAGTTTCTAAACGTTAAGAGGTGTAGTAAAGGACGTAATGAGTATTCCAGTAAAAATTACTTTGAATAAGTTCTATCGGTCCACATGCACAGACTGCATCCTGAAAGCAGTGATCATCTCAAGAGTCTAGTTATGGGTGAGTAGTCTTCATTTCCTTCAGTGAAGGGTTCAGTCTGACTGCTCATGGTTACACAGTAAGTTGTTTGATGTTTTTTTCTTGAATGTAGCATGTTCAGCACCCAACAGTCAAAGCTGTGGCAAATTCCTATTGGTAATAGAGATGTTCTCTCTGTAGGTGGAAGGAAAGATTGAAATGCTGCACAAAGAAACATTTAAGTCTCTTCGACAGAAGAAGTTTTTAGGAGACTATAGTCAACACTGACAATTGAATAACTTAAATACTGTGCCATACTTCCAGTGCTTACACATTTTCCATTTCCACATCCACAAATCTTTCTCTCCACGTATCCATCTTAATAGGCATCATCCTCTACGTTGTTCTTCTGACCCTGTCAGCTTCCTTTGAGGATGAATGATTTGTGGCTCTTAATATGATGGAAATGTCTTACAGAAGTCTGAAATCAGAGCTTCTCAAAAGATAGAGTTGCTACTGCAAATTCAGGTCGGATTTTTGTTAAGACATCTTTATATATTGGGGCAGTGGAACTGTTAAAAATTGCTGTCTTTTCCCCTACCTCAGAATAGCATTCCTTTCGAACACCATGGCAAGTAGCTGCTCGTCTCCTTTCGTTGGAAGGCAGCACTGGGTGAGTGCTTCTCATTAGACACCAAAATTTTGTATGGGGTGGGGAAAAAACTCTTCGGAAACGTCCAGCTTCGCTCCTTCTACTCATGTGATCTCCTAGTTGTATCCGTGCCTTGCAGTCAGATGCTTGATGAAACATTGGTTTTTCCCTAATGTAAATGTGTTTCCAGAAGCTCAGTTATTGCTGATGTTCCACTTGGACTCTTAAACAGAATTGACAATAATAGTGACTTAAAAGGTCCCTAAAATTGCTCAAGTATCAACAATAAAGTAAAATAACCAAGTCTAAATTTTAGCTGTATGAGAATTACGTGACTTTCCAAGGATGTTGATGGAGTGATATGTCATCCATTAAAAAACAGATCTGTTTCAGAATCATAAAAGCAAAATACTTGCATGAAGACTCAATTGACAATATTGCTTAAATGAGGCTCTGTCTTGTCTTGTCATTAATGGAATGTTCTACTACAGCCGTGTCCATTTTTTGTTATTTTATATTCTTCTCCATGCCTTATGAGCTCTCATTTTAAAAATACTCAGATCTGTTCAGATCTATATTTTAAAAAGCATTCACATACTAACAAGAATAGTTAACCATGAGCATCTCAGAATTAGACAGACTTGAATTTGGGTATTATGAAGTCCTTTCCACTGTTAAGTGCAGTAGAAGTTTCTGCCTTTCCATGTGCAGCTTTTGGCTTTTTAGTCTGTTCTGCTTTTGGCAATAACAGGTTTCATAAGAGAAAAAATTCCAGCTTTCAGCTGGATTCTGAACCTTAGTTGCTGAGGGATGCTTTTCTTAAGTATTTCTAGAGCTTCTTTGATTTGCTACTTATTAATAAAAAAGCTGTGAGAGTTTTCTGTTCCATAATTAATTCTGTCATATAATTCTTGTCTGCTGTCTCACTTTCTCTATAAAGCCTAAGCTTGCATTAATCTTGTATCTCTAGCTGGTGAAGAATCCTGCTATTTCTCTTCTGTTTTCGCCTTTGCTTTGTGTGCTTGGCTGACTCTGCGCAAGCTGCTTCGTGAACAGTTCATAACATTAAAAAGATCCAACTGTAAATGACAGCTTAACACTTTAAAGACCAGTTATCAGATCTTAGTTTAAAAAAAGAGATATTAAAAAAATGCAAAAAAGCAAACCTAAAGCTTTGCATTGAAAAGCCTGTGTGCAGGAGATTTGCAGATTCTGGTCTGGGTTGTGCCTGTGTTGGTTGGCGTATACTGTATGCCTTAGTATTTGTAGCTGCTCACAACTGAAACAAATACTGAATACTGATCCAGCTACTTAGATGTTTCTCTTCTTAAATTGCAGAGATGTGTGGTTGTTTTTCACTTTCATGGTGAAAGTGGTACTGACATAATGCTACACTCTGATTTCAGTGGGTCAAGCCATGGAAATACAAGAAGTGTCTTTTAACACAATGTCCCATGGAAAGTGAAAAGCTATTGAAAATAATGAATTTCTTTTTTACCTTCTTAATTTTTGTTCAATTAATTATCCATTGAGTCTATTACTGTGCATTCATAGTGTTTTCACCTGGTTGGTTCTTTCTTCTGCAAATGTTTATACTGTCTGATTTTCTTCAAAATAACCCCTCTGACTGGAAAGGTGAATTTTTCTTGTTAACTTGTAATAAAAGAATGAAATAATAGGGAACTTTGTGTAGCTACAGGTGGGTGTGAAACATTGAATTGCTCATTGTACACTTAAATTTTGGCAATGAATAGTTAAACAGTACGTTGTGAGACGATTGTATGTTAAGTAGAAGGATATTTGCTGATGTTGTCTTGTTTTTTGGCTTTGGTAGATTCCTGCTCGGGTTACTACCAGTGTTCTCCAGTCTGCTGTGCACCGATGAAAATTGTTTTGCCATGGAGGGCAGATAATGCATGGCTGATCTCCCATGTTACCAATGGCTTTACTAGCAAATATACCCTAAACTAGAGTGGAAATTGGAGTCCTCCATGTGACCTAAAAGGCGCTTGGAGGAACATGCAGAGACTCCAGCAGCTGCCATTTCAGGACGCTTTTGCCAGAAACCCAGTGACCTTAAGAGAACCCTGTGGTAACAGGGCTGGAGAAGAAAGATGGTTTACAGAGTTCACCGCCTGTTACTGGACGGCCATTTCAGTTTTCCCTCCACAGGCGGCAGACTTTACTCCCTTTTTATTATTCAACTGTAACTATAAATCTTTTACTTGGTTTAAGAAAATTTTTTGTATCATTTTGCTAAAATTATTGGCTTACTTGTCTGTAAAGAACTCTTGCTTTTGTCTGATTTAAAATTGTAGAATATAAACAAACCTGAACTAAAGACAATGACTTGAAATTTCTTGTTTAAAAGATTAGTCTGCCAGGGAACATGTAACTGAATCAAAACCATCTGATGTTATTTAAATTGTTCACTTTCATGTATTGTCTCATTCTGACTCGGTTTTCTCATGAAATTTTTAAAACTGTTAGAAGTTTATTTTACTGTTTGCTGTCTTCATTCACACTGGACATTTAACTTTCTGTGTAGCACAAAGGAATTTTTAATACTCATGTTTCATAGAAGAGGAGAACTAAATACCCTGCAGGAGAATCTTAAGTATAGTAGAGATTGTAATGATGGATTTCTTTTTTGTAAAGAACATGAAGGACAAAGTGAAAGACGGATTTAGAATTAGAAGGCTTGTTCTGTCTCTCTGCTTAGTTTGGGTGAATAATTGGGATACTTTCAAACATTGTTTTTACTGGGAAAATTTTGTTTCGTCTTCTCCGAGGCTGGTTAGCTTAGAGGCTATTACAAATGCAAAATAGACATTGCTGCTGAGTCTTCAGTGAATTTGCATGTTTCATTCAGTATCCACACGTTTATAAATAAATAAATTGATTGATTTAGGCCTTCTGTTATGCGCCAAGATTCAAAAAAGTAATTCTTAAACCAAAAAGGAAAAAAACACCCCCCAAACATAGTAACCTATTCTTGCTGTAAAATCCTGAGAATTTACAGTTCAGATGTATAGCATATTTAATTTTAAAGTATATTCAACATGAGTATGCCCAGAGTCATTATGTAGGCATGAATGACTCAACATGCTCGGGTTGTTGCAGGTGTTGTTGGCTCCTGTTGGTTATGGAATCTGGGAAATTCTTCATATTGTCTATTACTGTAAATGGTCTCTTATAAAAGTACGTGTTCTGTCCTTCCAGTACTTGGAACAGTACCAGAACTATTATGACTGAAATTATGGGAAGTTCTGTGCTGGAAATGAAAGTATGTACGGAGATTTTGTTTGAACAGTTAGGTATTTTGAGAAATTCTTCCCTGCCTGAAGACAGTTTTTAAAAGTGTATTGGTCTTCAGGTTTTTATGGAGAGTAGTTTTTATTTTTGGGTGTTTACAAATTCTTTTTTGCCTCTCTCAGAAGTCCACCTAATAAGTATTATCATCCTTCTTTGGATGTTTTCATAACATTAGCTATTTGCTTGTGTGTACTTTGGGTCAGACTGGGGAAATGTGTGTTTGGGGAGAGTATAGTGGAAAAGCTTGAAAATTTGATGGATTGATAAGTTTGAATAAGAGAATTATTTCCTCAGTTGCTATAAACTTTGGTATTTTAGGCATGTGCACTACCATTTGAGCAGTTTCACACTTCACTGTGCTTTCCTTGTAAATATGTGTGGTTATTAGTATAATTTTGAAGGACTTACAAAAACAGCCTTTTTATTTCCTGTGTATCTGGACCATTAGATTGCTGTACTATACTTAAAAGTTGACTGCAGACTTCTAGAATTGTACTCACTTGTGGGCAGTTTTTGTCCTCATAATAGTTAAATTCCATCATGCAGAAAATAGTTGAACTGTCAATATAAACCTGTGTATAAACCAGTATCTCAAAGCACTTCATTTGTACTATCACTGTATTTGTGTACTTTAACAGTTGTGTAAATACATTCATAATAACTTCTGTTCTTCTTTGGTGTAAATTACTGACTTGACTGACTTGCAATGAGTCCTTACCCTTTACCTAATGGAACTTTTTTTCTTTTTTTCTTTTCTCAAGGGTTTCTGTACCTACAAGAATATTGTCAGTTGCAAAAAGTTGAAAATACTGTCTTGGTACCAAAACTTTCAGTGAAAGAGTTTTGTAGTTATGATCCTGGGGTATACAGGAAGAAAGAGAAGGCATTAATTGCTTTGCTCACAGAAAACATCTTTTTGTCAGTTTAAAGGTACATATTTTTGTTTGGATAGTTCTTTTTTCCAGAAGTTTTTAATTTTGTAAAAATGCTTTTGCTTATCAAGTAATGCATGGTATCAATAAGGAAGTATAGTAAGGGAATTGAGATTGCATCAGTTATGGGAGCTAGGATAAAAGCAAGAAAAATAGTGAGCTCTAATTACAGTGTCCTGTATAATAAAATTCTGGCTTTTGCTATGTGATTCTCGAAAGTCTGTTATAATCTGAGGGTAGATGCACCTTCAGGAACCTCCTGTGTTTTCTTAGAAGCAGGCCTTTAAAAGTTGGAAGGATATTTTTAATTTCTTCTTCTAGAACTGTGTATGTGCTTTTATATGGAAAATACCACCTGTGCTGCTGTTTTACATAATCTTGAATGGTTACAGAGTCCTTGAGTTTTTTGTGGTACAAGTACTTTAAAAAAAAAGGAAATAAATACTCTGCTTCAAGAGAGATATTAAGAGAAAACATTTGAGTCCAAATATTCCATGTTAACTTCATGAAAATATTCAAAATACTCGCTGGAGGAAGGCATGTTGATGGATTCATCATTTCCAGTGGGAAAAAATACCATAAGCACAAGTATTTGTCTTTGTTTCCTCTTATCCCAGGCCCTTGAGTATAGCACTGGCTACAGCAGCATACGTGCTGATTTCAAGAATATTTTGTTTCTTTTTTAAAATAATCAAATAAAGAACAAAATAAACACCTTTTTAACTTTTGCTTTACAAAAACTGTGCTTCATGCATACAAAATACCAAGTAAAAGTGAACAATGTTGCTGGGTTTTTAGTAGTGCTGAGCCATCTGGTCAGAAATCAAAATTTAAGATTTGAGATTGTGAGAAAGTGTAATCCATCATGAACTTCATCCTACAGTAGCTTCTAAAATTCACTGGGTGAGGTAGTTTAATAATAAAAAGTTTTGACTGTGAAAGAATGCAGTACTTTGTTACTAAAAACAGTACAGTTCCTCTGATTCATTCAAGTGACAATTACTGATTTTATGTGTGTAGGTCTAGATTTAAGGGACTGTATGTACCTGAATTGTACAGACTATGTGCATTGTTCAATGCTTCTGTACGAGGAGAGTGCTCAGAGCCCTGGTTGTCTGTAAGAATGTGTTTCACAGCAAAATCCTGCAAACCTTTGCGGCAGATACTTGCACTGTGTTAACGCTTTACAGCTTCTGCTTAGACATTAGTGGGGTTTTTCCTTACTTAATGCTACTAGACTAGTATGGTTTGGTTCTTCTGTCAAAACCATTGCATGCTGCAGGCAGAGGGATAGTAGAAAATGAGAAGAAAACTGTACATACAGAATCCACAAAATATGCCTAAAAATGTTCTCTGTTAATCACATCTTGGGCAATTCTTTATTCAAAGTGCTTAAGATCTAGGTCTGAGGTGTGTGTATATGCATATGCCCAATGGACAAAGAGGAATGTGGAAAAAGGGAGAAATGGTACAGATCATCTTAAATTGTTAAGCCCTAATCTGCAGTCTTTGCTGTGACCAGTGCAGGATGCTTCGGGTGGGATGTGGAACAAAACAAGAATTCATTTTGTACATTATGCACTGGAAAGCATAACAAGAAAAACAATTTTGCTTAATTACAGGCAGCCCTTGGCTTGGTTCAGACCTGCAGGCATTACAGGCACAAAGGCAGGACACATCTTCTGGTTTTCCCCTTAATCCTTAAGGAGAGGATAAACCAGGGAAATCTGAGGTCATGCACAGATCTTTGTCTTAGAAGACCCCAAATAGCAAATGTTTCTCTGCCCTCATGGCCAAAAAAATGTATTTTCAGTTAGTCTGACACGTCAACAATGGATCTTAAGGCATATTTTTCAGCAAGACTCAAAAAGTCTTTTGCCATTTAAGAGTTTTAAATACTAAAATTTGGATATACTTCTTCACTGGGTTCAGAGTTTCATTGTGAAAGGTTTTAAAATGTTGGAAGAGTAGTAGATGAAAAGTCAGAACAGCAAGAGCTGTCCTTTCTTAATGCTCTGAAGTATACATCTGGGAGTAGTGAGGAAGGCTGCCAGCTGAAATGTTGCTGACATGACGAAGCAAATACAGAGATCGGTCAAGGACTTAGCAGTGTATAACTGGAGGTAAGTAGCTTTTTACTCTGTCTCTAATTAGCCATACATTCTCAGACAAGTACAGTACTGCTGATCTCACAGACCATGTCGCTAGCAAAATGCTTCTAAGAGCATAAGCATTTTAATGCTCTTTAGTAGATAAACCTTTTTCCTACTGGTACAAAAATGAGCTCTATTTCAGAAGCATTGAGAAAGCTACTAAAACAATCCATTCCAAAGCTGCTGAGTACTTCCTTCAACAGGTCCAGCAGCAGGGAACAGCTGTGCAACTCAGGTTGAGCCCATTTTCCCCCACAGTGAATGGCCTTACTTCCTTCTTTCAGACTGGAAGAGAACCACAGGGAAAGATAAACTCTCTTTTTCTGTCACAACGGTGGGCTGACTACATGCTAATAAATTCTGTCATTTTAGTCCACCCAGTAACATTAATTCCAGTAGCAGCATGTGGCTTGATTTGGCCATTGGGATCGCAAAGCATTTGATTACACCTTAAGTCTTGCCAATTTAATTAAACTGGCATGAAAAAGGTGATCATGTATCTATTTACACATGAGAGGCTTTATGTAAACTAGACCTACGACCTTTTCAGTGTAGATACAAGAAAAGCTTTTGAAGGTGAGCTTAGATTTCTCAAAGATTTCTTGTCAGAGATACTCAGACACAAGTAGGTATCAGTCTTCGGATCACAAAACATAGGTCTTGTTACATTGAAGAGCTTTTCATTACATTTTGATTACATTTTGATTCACTTGGGTGTTGCCTTGAGATTATACCTTGAGGCGCCAGTCCTAGCTGAGCTACCACAGGAGCCAGTTAACCACAACATAAACGTATTCCTACGCTGTGTTTTCTTAGGAGCTTTCAAGTTCTAAAGAGCATCACTTGACAATTAAGACAGCTTGCTGGCATGTCAGTATTCAAAATATTTTGGGTTTGACAGTCCATTGAACTTTACCTGCAGACAAAATGTGGAGCACTATTCAGAGGAGAACCTTAATACTTTTTGCACAGCACAAAATTAATCAGTGTTACTTTAAATCAGATGATGCTTTAAAATAGTCTTCAGAATCATTTATAGCAGAAGCACATATCCATTTTGGAATTGGCCAAACAATGAGTCACAGCAAAAGCAGTCCCCTTGCCCACATTAAATCCTGCCTGCCTGTCAGCCAAGTGTAAGCTCTTGTCTATAAACACTCTTGTCCCTGTGTAGCTGTTTAATAGGCATGTGCAAATGAAGCCTAATGTCCATAACAGGGTGTTAATTTTTTCTGAGCTTATTTTCTCAAACCCACAGTTTTGACAACCAGATATTTATTCACTACATTTGCAACAGTTTACTAGAAAAGCATTAAAAAAAAATCTAAGTATAAATATACATGTTACATTAAAGTGCCTTAACTAGAAACAAAATGTCATCTCACACAAAATGGAAGTGTATTCCTGTAATCCTAAAGACAAGTGTGGCAAAGAGAAACAGATGCACGTACACAAGTCAATACCTACCTGTAACACGTAAGAGTTTGCATTCTGAAATTCTTCTGTTCACGATTGTCTACCAAACTAAACATTTCCTTTGGGCTGTACCAAAGGTGCATATGTGAATTTTGGTTTTTCATTTTGAAGTTTGGTTGCTTGATTAGGGGAATGTTCTAATTTATTTTTAAAGAATGATTCCACATTGCCTAATACACATTTGTGTGGATGGAATTTATTATTAATTAGCATGAGATCTCTCCAGTTCTTGACACCATACCTTCATACCATCTCAAGTCTTAACTTTAGGGAATTGGCTTAGCTTGAAACAGATAGCTGCATCACTTTAAGACTTCTAGTTCTGCTGAGGTCTTCTAGGCTCCAAACGGCTACAAAATACTTCATTTAGAATTTTTAAAAAAGCAAACTGATCTTTGTATAAGAGGAAGAAAATAATTTTAACTCTGCTTATAGTCTAATAAATGGTCAAACTGTCCATTTATACTAATATAGTCCTGCAGATATTTGCATGTTTCATGCAAAATATATCTACACATGTAAATACATAGGTGCAAACACATGTATACTTCTTTATGTAGTCTGTGTGTATTGCTGTCATTTATACACAGTTCATCTCCTTGCATCAGGCCCTGATTTTCTTAAGATCCATTACATAATCAATCATACAATATTTTAACCATAAATCCTACAGTACACAATTTATAGAATGTATGAAGATCCAAAACGCTTTAAAAATTTTGCTAGCCTGCAGGGTGAAAGACCATTGGCTACTTTCAGAGAAATAATCTTTAAAAACTGTATTTTGGTTTTTTGATTTTTTACTTTCCAGACTTCTCAGATGCAGGAGTAAACTATAATCTTTGGATGCATGGCAATTCAGTTGTTTAATTACCTACGTTCCCTTCCTTTTCCCTTTTTTTACATCACACAATTTTAATCAGGTGAAGGTTGAACAAAGGTTTGTCTCAGGGTAGTTGTTGCATGAAACTGTTCTGCCTGTGACCCTGAGCAATCATTGTCTCTTTAGCAGTGCTTTACGGCTTCGACCTTATACATCCTCAGAATATATGGATGAGCACATCTCACAGGGCTCTTAAAGGCATCTCAGTGGTATTGAGATTAAAGAAATACAGTACCAAAATACCTGGAGGAATTTTGAATCTGTTCTTTTAAAATACATAAAATGCATATTTTTTATATTTATCGATCTATTTAAATATTTACAATAAGCAGAGTTAAATTTTAAAGGAGCCTGGCTGGACAGAACTGGGAACCTAAGGACTAGCTGCTTGTGGGGTTTAGTTTTGGTTTGGTTTGGTTTTTTAACACCCTGGGGAGGAAGGAGAGAGGTCTATAGAACAGGAGATCAATGTGAAGGGCTTTGTGGCTGTGTCAGTAGGAGCAGTTGGATCCATCAGCACAGTATGGTGTAATGACCAGCAGGTGTCCAGCCCAGGTATCTGGCACGGAGGTTTCCTTCCCATCAGTACAACAAATCTCTTTCCAGGAAGATAAGGGCAGCTAAACAGAAGGACAACTCAAGAGTTAGCACAAACTTGGGTGTTAGCCTGGAATGGGACAGAATGGGAGCAAGGAGCTTAACTGGCTCTAGAACTCTGAAGTACTCTCAAGCCTGCCACTTTTGATATTGCTAAGAGAGCTGCATTAGGAGTTTCTCACCTTTGTATTGATGCTTCATGTAATTAATTAAAATGATAAAAGATTTTATGCTGCTTGTATGGCTTTTAAAACTGCTTGCTGAATTAAATTCTAACCCTTTTTTTCCTCACAGTCAATAAAGGAGTCCTATGATTTGATCACTCTCATTCAGTAAGCATCTCCTGCTGTCATAAATACTGCAAGCCATTTGTAGGTCTGTACTGAAAACAGCACAAGGGCATTGACAGTCCTAGTCAGAGTAATTGATCTTTGAGTTGAAGAAAATAACTTGTATAGGCAAATGAGGCCTTCCTGTGAACGCTAGTTTTACTTACAAGATTATTTATGGTTTCTTGTTGAAACGTGTCTCCTTGTCTTCCTAACTTCCTCTTCCGTCTCAAATCACCCAAAATTACAACATCAAACTTCTTGTTTCCAGCTTAACCGTAAAAATATTATGTATGTAAAATGAAACATAGTCTGGAAAGTTGGTATAAGCACAAATGACATTCTGTCACATATAAAGCAGTCTATACAATTTGCAGAATGTACAGAAAGTTAAAATTGTGCCAAAACCTGAAGTCAAAGGAATAACCATTTAGTTCTGTGATAACAGCATAGCATTATCTAGCAAAGAAGACAAAAATGGCTATCTGAGAATCTGAACTCACCTTTGGAAAGGTTGCTAGTTTTCACTTTTTGAAACAACACGGAAATCCAATCTGAAAGCTGTATCAGGCCTTCATGTATCATCTGAAGCAGCCTCCAAGGATATAATAAATTATTCTGTGGATTCCATTTTTCTCTTTCTTTCTGGAGCTATCAGTGTTGTGTTTCAAGTACCAATTTTGTCTTTAGCAAACTGGAGCTAAGTTCAGTAAGTAAGCTGTTATAACTGGGAAATGTCACTCACTACAATTGCTGCCACTAAATTAATAAAAGACTTTACAATAATGCACTACGTAGGATATAAAAACAGTTTATTCTGTGCAGCATCCATTTCTTTTAAAAGTTGTGATTCTAACTTTCCAATTTCTGTGCAAGGTTGTCCTAACAATGCAAAACCGTTTTGAAGAAACTTCCAAAATGGAAGCTGGTATCTGAGATATTTCATTAGAGAATGGTTCATGGTTTTGGCACTTTGTTTCTGTTAAAAATTTAAAGGAGATACTGAATTTTAAGGGATTAGGGTATTTTAATTTTCAGTTATTCAGTGGAACAATTTTGGCACCCGTATTCCTTTGCTACTAATAAGAAAATGGAATCTGTTTACAGTCTGTTTTGAAGATTTTTACTGCACTTACAAAGCCTAGACAGCTTTTTATAACCAGATTTGAGAGGTGAGGTGCAGTAGCATGACTTTATATTTTAAAAATTACATTACTTGAGTGGTTTTGGGTGGGAAAAAAAATATAATGCCTTCTTTTTGCCTTCCTTTTCTATTCCAATACCGTGCCATCATAAAAATGATGAACAGTTCTATCATGTTTCCTCAAACAGCAAGAATGGCACTTTGAACTTCCATAGGTTAAGCCAGAGGGTTGGGAGTGGGATAAATGGGGAAGAAAAAAACCCTCAAAACCAAACATGCTAAAACCTTCCCATGATGCTAACATTGCATATTATGGATGACTAGCATTTTTCAAAGTAGTTCAGTCTCTTCCTTAAGTCTACCCACTCTACAGGTCATCTGGAAACTTGCACCATTTCTTTTATATGCAAAATGGACACTTTTTCAGAATAGTCTACTAAAATTAATAATTATCTTCTCCAAGTTACCTGTAATATTTTTCAATGCTCTAGGGAAATTTTAATGCAAATTCCAGGGTATGGAATTGTGGGCTCATTTTGTTTGCTTAAGGTCTGTCAGGATCCCTTCAGCTCATTTTTTTCTTTAGTACTACCTTGGAATACCACTTGTGTGATCTGCTGAGGACACTATCCGTAATGTGCCTTTCCAAAAACAGGATTTCCAGATGATAATTGCAAAGGTTACAGGTTTAGACAGAAATGCATTTACATAAATCAAAGTTACAGATATTATCAAAATTAAATTAGGGCTGAGCCAATTTATCTAAAAAATCTAAAAAGGTAAGAAATTAAAAAACCTAATGGAGAATTTAAGTTCCTGAGATTTTTATCCATCTCTAACTCTTTTCCCTTCACAGAGAACATAGGGAAATTATATTTTGCCACACAACACAGCAATTTCATCTATATTCATCAAAACATAATTCCATGTTTCTTAAAATATGCTTTTCTTATATCTTCCAAGTGAGCAGTTTCTGGTGATGCATAGCAAGAGCCTACTTGTGTTCATAAAAGCTTTTTAATTTACATAAAATGTATAACCACAATGTTCCACCTTTTACCGATAAAGCTAATTTTCCAGTAAGATGTTGTCTAACTAATCAGCTTTCAAAGAGACCTGATGAGCTGACTAGTCTGCAGTTACTAAAGCAGATGGCCCAGCCCTAAACTATTTCTGTTTCTAAAATAAATAGTGTTGAAAATCTTTTCTAAACACTTTTCAGTTCTTTGTCATGCTCACACACATGTTTCTGGGTTAGTTACAACTTCACCATTTTTTTCAGACTCATCTTTCAGAAACTGCTCCACTTCAATAGAGTCCACCTTGGCATCTTCTGGAGTTTTGTTTTCAGATTTGTTTAATTCCTCTCTTTCTGATGCTTCTTCTTTTGTATGTGGTTCTTCTGATTTTTTCTTAATGCAGAAGAAATTTCCCAAGGCCAATACAAGAGCTGAAGTGGTAACTTCAATTCCAGCAATAATGAAAACAAACATGTACCTCCCTGTTGCATCCAGGAGTTTTCCTGAAAAAGACACCATTCCAGGTAATTAACAAAAGTGATTATCTTGCAGTGAATATTTTTCTGCTTTTTATAAACATTTTGACTCTCCTATCGAGAATCACCATGACTATCTAACCAAGTTTTTTGAAATAGGATTTAAACAAGTTTATAACAAAATATTTCTCAATTAGTTCAGTTCAGTTTAACAGTCACTGACATGACATCCCAAAACACATATTCCACTGCACACACAGAGGCCTGCAGTTAACCTGAAATAAAACCAGCCTTGCCTTCAGATGCAAGAGATCAAACACATGCTTTGTGTTTCAGATAAAAATGTGTAAAATGTGTGCATCCGTGGATGGGATCTGCATCATCTGTATCAGCATCTGATCATCATTATCCTCTTGCTCCCAATCTCATTTGCCTTTCTACATGGGCAGTGCACTGTCTGCTTAAAATGCAAATCTTAGTCAATAGTCAGTCTGGAGTAACTGATTCTGACACTGATAAAGGTAAATTTTCTCAGGACTCGGTGCACGTGAAAGAACAGGCGGGAGGATATGAAGCAAGTCCCTCTCTGAACCTGAAGATCAGAGGAAGGAGTGCATAGTACTGGTTTTCCCATGAAGGGGGTTCTATCAAAATAAAAATACTTGATGATTTTAGTGTCTGTATAAACAGTAAACATTTTTTGGCAGTGACCTGGTGAGTTTTGGAGGGAAGTCTGTAAAATATATGTTCTTTGATTAGTAAATAATTTGTATTTCGACTTAAAATTAATTAATGAATTCTATTATTTTGCCATGTCCTCTTATTCTTGGGTTGTAAGACGTGCAATAGAAGCACTCCACCTTCCTTAAATCAGTCCAGTTTTGTAGTCCTCCTTATAAGATTTTTTTTTCCTTCAGATATTTTCTTTCTTTCTCCAAATCTACTGTGGATACAGAGAATGTATCCTAGTATTTCCCAAAGAAAACTGACAGGTTTCATATTCTGAATCCCAGTCAGCTATCTACCAATAAGAAGTTTAGTGCAGGCTTTCAGAAGAGAAATAGCAGCATCTCCAGATGGCACTTTAACCAATCCTGAATTAGATCCAAGACGGAAAAGGTCCATTCCAATCCCTTTTTGGACTATTTCAGAGTGTAACTGAAGAAAGCCTTTGAAACATGTGCAACACTGGCACAGTCTGCATTTCTCAACTCACATCTTTTTCTCAGCTCCCTTACATTTTGTGTAAATGGATGCAATGCACACCATTTTATATTCTCAACCAAATGGCATACTTGCCTGCTGATGGTGGACCAATCAGAACCGCCATAGCTTCTGCCAGGAGCACTAAACCGATAGCACTGGAAAACTTCTGTGTGCCAACGATAGCCATGAGAACTTCAAACTGAAGAGCACCTACCATTCCATAAGAAATGCCAAAGAAAATGCAAAAGACCACCAGTCCACCATAATCAGCAGACATAGAACCCATGAGATCTGTAAAGCCATTAAAAATCATAGCAAAACTGAAGAGGTAGACACAGCGTGGTCTAACCCATTTAAGACCGGCTACCATTCCACAGATTGGACGAGCAAAGATATCAATGAATCCCAGTATAGTCAGAAGAAAAGCCGCTTTGGTGTCTTGATACCCTAAATCCTTGGCATAACTCACAACAAACACTGGGGGAACGAAGAGGCCAAGCACCATGATAGATGCTGCTAGCGTATAGATTACAAAACCACCATCTTTAAAAACACTGAAATCCAGAAGTTTTTTCTTCACTTTCTTCTCAGCTGGCTCTTTGGTAGCTTCAGACTTTTTGGGTGGCTCCAAAGGTCTCATTAGTGCTCCGCATACACAGCAGTTGAGCAGCATCCCACCCAGGATAAGGAATCCTCCTCTCCAACCATACTCATGCTGCAGTATCTGCCCCAGTGGTGAGAGGGCACAAAGGAACACTGGACTCCCAGCAGCAGACAGCCCGTTGGCTAAGGGCCTGCGTTTGTCAAAGTAACGGTTTAACATGATGAGTGAAGGCTGAAAGTTCAGTGCCAAACCCAAACCTGCAGGAGAGGGTACATAGAAATTAATAGTGGCCAGCAAAATCTCTGTTAAAGATATTCTAATTGCAGTTTTTCTGACTCATGACTTAAGAGAAAATAGTTTTGTTCCAAATGGACAAAAGAATCATAAGATAACACAAAGTATTCTACCCCCATAATATTCTTGTACTTTATGATTACACTTCACGCAATAAAACATTCATAACAAACAAAAAAGACCTTTTAATTCCACATTTATCTGCCATCTTTATAAAAGCCCAGTTGAGTGATCCTGATGCTTCAGGTAGTTTTCACTGATATAAAACTTCAGCCTAAAGCTAAGAATTAAGTTAACTCATTTTCAGCAATGTGTAGTACTCACCCGTAATCACACCTGCAGTTAGGTAGATCTGAACGATGCTTGTGCAGAAGGAAGCTATCACCATACCCATTGAGGCAAAAAGGCCACCCACCAGCATGACAGGGCGACAACCAAAGCGATTGACACATACACTACAAAGTGGACCTAGGCAAGAAAAGCAAGTTACAGTTGGCAAGATAAACCAACTTTTGCAACTGATTTTATGACACTTTGTATTTCTTTGGTGGACTTCAAAGTGTAAAGTTCGTGGTTGGAATCAATGATATTAAAGGTCTAAGGTCTTTCCAACCTCAGTGATTCTGACTCGTTTTGTACTTTGACCATACAGTCAAGTCAATCAAGAAAAATGTCCTTTACTCTGTAGTCAAATACTTCAGTCTTTTTTGTCTTCAGAGTGCCTTGTGATTTTTCTTTTTCATCATCTTTAGCAACTACTGAGTTACAGAGATGTAATTTTAAATCCAACCTGGATGGGCTTAAATAATCTTCTAATTTATGTGATTTATAGTAATTTTTCTTTGGCATGCCTAACTTGCACACAAGTAATGATATGCAGTTATAATACATAATGTAAATAGCTGTAAGACTTACAAACCTAACTGTATGACACAATATTATTTCAAAACCAGATAACTACTCACCTGTTCCATAGAGCATGGCCAAGAGAATGGAGGAAATCCATGCAGTGTCACTATATCCAACGCCAAATTCCCGGATAAGTTCTTTAAAGAAGACACTAACTGCCTTAGGGAAGGCATAAGAGAATCCTGTGATGATGAAACAGCCAAAAAGGACAGCCCAGCCCCAGCCTCCATCCGGGGCTTTAACACCTGATGGACCATCATCAGCTACTACAGCTCCCATGATGAAGAAGCCTGTGTGTTCCCTAAGAAACAAAAAGCAATTAATGTCTATAAAATTGCACTAACATTAAAACTAAGACATGGAACTACTTAGAATAAAAGTATTGAAGATGCAGTGAAATTTTAACTATGCCTTATTTGAGTTTAGTTCTTACAAAGCTTGCAAAAATATATGAAAATGAGATGCACACAGCTGAATTTTAAATGAATGGCCCCACACAGCTCTCATAGTTGGATTTCATCCAAATCACTGTTTCATCAAAAAACTGAAGCCATCACAGCACTTCAGGGGTGTATCTGACTTTCACAAATACATAATAATTACTGCATTAAAGTCTGCAGGATTTTTTATATAAGACTTTGTTACATGAAGCCCCTAGCCTATTCACTTAGGAGACTTGGTGCATCATAAATGTTCTGTGAAATGGTGGACTAAGCACCCAGATTTTGTACTCCCCACTGAGGACAGCAGTACCTGATACACTGTTATCTTGAAAAGATAGAAAGCTCCCTTTGAGATAATGATGAGCTATCATTTTTCACACGTCAAGTAAGTTTGTAAGCTAAAGTGCAATGAAAAGTCAGAATATTTCATTTGGAGTGAAGGTTTAAAATGTTGGGGGAAGGGTTGGGCAGTTTTTGTTCGTTTCCATTACCCACCTAATAGGAACACAAAGTTAGTAATAATATATGAGCACACTTTGTTGAAAAATAGCAACTGGCAATCTTACCAGACTGCTTATACAGTACTGGATGGAGACATTCAGTGCCTTACGGCATTCACCTCTGGGGACTCTCCTTCACTGCCTCTACAGCCAAGTTCTTGTAAGGGCAGCCTCTGCAGACCGACAGGGCTGAACCCCGACAGCAAACTACATGCACGCTGTAGGAGGCGGCGGGTGGCTCTGAGAGGAACCACCGTTAGGAACTCCTTGGCAGCTTGTTGCCTCCAGGAGAGAGCTGTCCAGCCTTTCCGACGGGACAGAAGCCCGGGAGAAGGCCCATCCCCTCCCGTAGGAGCCGCTCCCGCCCCGGCCCCGCGCGGCGGCTCCCGGAGCCCGATGCTGCCACGGCAAACATCCTCCTTCGTGTTCTTGAGCTCTTCCATGCCCAGCAGAGCAAGTCAGCCTGTACGAGACATAGCCTGTTGCACCTGCCTTAAGGAACTTACGTCCTTGCCAAGAGGAACAGTCTCTAAAACGGTTTTATGTTTTGCTGTGATGAAAGACCTAGACTTGGTGATGTGAGGGAAACCCGGCCTACTTTCCAGCATTTCATAGAAACAGGCCTACAGGGAAATACACAGTGTTAGCCATTTACTCTTCTTCACATCATGCCTACTACCACATTTGGTTAAAAATCACCATAAACTGGCACACCAGATCTTTAAGTGCCATCCTTTCAAGAGTGGTTCACATTTGCACACACATGCATCAAACACAGCTCTCTTAAAGGGAAAGGCTGAGAGAATTCAGATTGTTCAGCCTGCAGAAGAGGATGCTCTGGGGAAACTTTGTTGCACCTTTCCAGTGCCTGAAGTGGCTACAAGAATGACTTGTTAAAGGGCATGTAGTGATGGAACAAGGGGGAACGGCTTCAAACTAACAGTAGGTTTAGATTAGGTATTAGAAAGAAGTTCTTTAGTGTGAGAGTGATGAGGCCCTGGCAAAGGTTGCCCAGAGAAGCAACTGTGACTGTCCCATCCCTGGAATGGTTCCAGGCTGGGTTGGACAGGGTTTGGAGCAACCTGGCCTAATGGAAGGTGTTCCTGCCCACAGCAGAGGGTTGGAACAAGATTAACTTAAAGGTTTCTTCCAACCCAAACCACTCTATGATTCTACAATCAATGTTATTCATCTGGTTTTGTCCATTGGTTGTTCATGTGAACACATCAAAATAAAAAGAACATTAACCAGAATTAAATGAACCCTGTCTCCATAAACACAGCAAGGACGTACTTCATCCGGTAGGGTGTGCCTTTCTAGGCTAAGACTGTATTCACCTCCTTAAGGAATAATAAGGAAGTAGTGCAGAGGTTCCTGTGTGAAATGTACAAACCTTTAGAAAAAGGCTTGCGGTTGATCTGCACAGGCAAAATTTTTACTTACTTAGGATTTTGCTACAGTGCTGGGATGCTATCAAGGCCTGCTAACACAGGAGGCTGCTGCCTAGCTATTGCAACAGCTTGCTTTGCTTTCTGCTTTTGTGAGCTCAGCCCCATTTAGAGGCAAAGGATTACATTTAACTGGCTGCAGCTCAGTTTCATATCTTCACAACAGACACGATAGTATTGTCAGTATTTATTCTAGATTCCTTCTGTCATGAATGGGTTCTTGCTTTGGTAATGTGTAAAATAAAAGGTAGCATCTGGGCTTTCATCTTCTTGATATTATCTTTTTGTTGTCATGGAAACTAATATAGGCTCAGTTAGGAGGAAATATTAGTTATTATATTGTGGGTGGTGTGATGGTGTGGTTTCTGGGATGATGTATATAAGAGGAGAACATTTGTATTCTAAAAAGGAGCAGCTAGAAATGGTAAGAATCTATTTGTGTTTAGCCAATACTTTTATTGGCAACATAGCTGTACTTCATAGTGAGCGGTATGAGTAGGAAGGACATTTATGAGCATGTACGCTCACCTATACAGCTGGAGAATTTCCTGTTCTCAAGAAGATTTAATTTCAAGAATTCTCAAGAGTAATTACTTTCTTCTCACTATTGCTGAAATCTATAGAACCTTGAATTTCTATAATACAAATAAAAGATTGTTATAAAAAATAGATCATAAGCTTCTAAGGAGGGAACCCAGTTCAGCCTAGACTTCAGTCTGGAACCCCACCCAACTGAGAAATGTATAACTACAAAATAAGGAAGATGGTTTAAGCTAAACAGTGTAGACATCCTCCTTCAGTTTTCTTATCTGTGAAACAAAGAAAATAATGGTTCTCTTTTCACAGGATGTTGGGGGTATGAATATATTAAAAATCATAGGCCACTCAATACTTGTGTTCAGAGGAGTCATAAACCTCCTCTACTTGCCCAAGGGTATTAAAATCTAAGCAGACTAAACAAAATATGCATGTTATTCTTGGTTTTAAGTGAGGATTCCTAAGACTAACCAACTCTACTGAAATTTTTCAGGATTTGATTCCTGAAAAAAAATTTTAATATTTTCCAGTCCCTTATGATAGCCGTCTACATATAGAACTACTACCCTTGGTGTTGACATCACTGACATCTACCTATTCAGCATGACTTTAACTCCTTCCTGATTCTCTAAAGTACAAATGCACATATCTTTAAATCAGATTTTATTACAACTCAGGTACCTCATAGAAGCCATTTAGATGGACCACTGTTACAACCCACTAGTACATTTCCTGCTGCTTACCTGCCTAAATATCAGCCAGTTGAATTATATGTTCATTCCAAAGCCTGCTGCAAACTTTTGTTCCCTACAAAATTACCATGTTTACCAATGCCTATCCTGACCTCCTGTCCCACCTGCAAGGCCCACCAGTGACTGCCACTGTCCCATTTTGGCCTCCTACATTTCAACTGAGACAATTTTCCAGATCTGCTGCCTTTCTTAAGGGTTTGCCAGTTTCTCCCATTCTCTCATCTTCCTCTCAGAACTCTTAGGATAATTCTGTGCTGTCTATAGCTGCAAGTGATGTTCCATACCAAATCTTGACTATTTATCATTCTCCAGTCCCCATTTAGCCTCAAAATATCTTAACTGTTCACTGGTGCTGCACAGTAACATTCATCACACGTTATTAGCAGACTCCACTGACAGCAAATTCACACTGCAATTTTATGTGTAGCAGATAGCACTAACCAGTCTAAATTCTGTTATCTGGGTAAAGTGCTCTACAGGGAAAGTTGTGACTATTTATTTGCTTGTTTTATTTTATATAATAAAAATGTTAGAACCCCGCCCTTTATATTGTTTGGGAAAACAAATATATTAGTCTCATTACAATAGCATTGTCGACTCCAGAGTTGTTGTATCTATATCAGATGCCTGGTTTCTGGAGAAGTGGATTTATTTCGCTAAAAGTCTCTGGGTTTTTTTACACCACATGTATTACCATAAGTTCTTCATGTCAGCATCACAGCAGCACCTTAACACCAGGACACAGAGAGCACATGCCCTTTCTGTGTTCACAGAAGAGTGACAAATGTGCCTTCAGTTGTATTGCAATTATCTGACTGTTTTCCATATCTTTCAAAAATAGAAGTTGCAGAATCCCAGCTTCAGTTAGGAACAGCTTACAATTAAGTTCCATGTATCATGAAAATTAATTTCAGCCCTGCAGCTATGAAGGCTCTGCAATGTGTTGAAGCTTTAGAAAAACAGAAATGCTTGACAATTGCTTGTAGTGGATAAGTGTCCTTATATAGTTTAGTATAAAGCCAAAAAGTGACAGAGCTGGATAAATACTAATTAAGGGTCTATTCCTGTCACCAGCTGGGCATCTGCATTTATTTTTGCAGAATCCCATGGAACTGCCCTGACATATAAAGTGCTTGCATGCACATGCACTGTATCTCAAGCTAGGTGAGCACATGTAGCTGAATATAGTGAGAAAAGGTCATCTGGCTCAGAGGTGTAGTTTTACACAAGCACTTTGGACAGTGCAGCTGCATAATAGGTTATCATACACTGAGATATGTGAATTGCCACTTAAGTCACAATTTAAAATGCCACCTTTTTAGTTCTATAATATACGTTGAGTTATACTTCTGACTAAAACACAAGAAGTGTATTGCACTAATAGATTCCGATTTACATTTTAAAACTGCTGGCACACTTCTTCCTCTGAAATAAACACAGCAAAACCGTACATGACTTTACTCTGTGACATCCTAAATGGTACGGTTTGCCCAAGAGGAGTGCATTTCCACTAGTGCTAATGGTCTGCGCCTGTGAGGAAGCTGAATTACTGAAATTCAACTCCACCTTTGTGCGCTCTTTTTTCTCTCCACGTAATTGCTTAGAAGGCAAGCCGCAGACTCCTCCAGGTGGATTGCGAGCAGCATCAAAAAAAAGGCTCTTTTCCAAGAGATGGAGAGGGGCTGCGAGGGAGGGGTGGGGGTGGGAGAGGGCTTGCGAATGCAATGGTGGCGGTGGCGGCCACGAGCGCTCGCGCGGCGCTCCGGGAAGGGCACGTAGCCCGCGCAGCCCTCGGCTCCCGCGCAGCCCTCGGCTCCCGCGCAGCCCTCTGCCCAGACGGCTCCCGCGGAGCGCTCGGGTCCCGCCGCCGCCGATGCTCACGGAGACCGGGGAGACGCCGCGCGATTCCATTCTTAGTCTGCCTCCTGAACCGGGTAACGGAGCTCATGACCGGGGCTGCCACGATGTCCTATGAGGGAGCAGTCCCTCAGACTGCATCGCTCGCTCTCACGGAATGAACGGTCACCGCTACCACAAAGAACTCCGAAATTCACCTCTCGGGGATCGACACTGAAACAGGAGGTGAGCAGTAGCGAAGGGACCGCGGAGACGAGGCTTTCGCGGAAGCCCTCGTCCCCCAGTTAACGGTGTGAGGCCACGAATGGCGGAAACAAAGCCCGAGCTCGCGGGTGTCCCACGAGCCACCGGCGTGGCACTGTACGTGCCCTCGGGCAGGCGGCACGGCGTGCCTAGGCGTGACCCGGCCGCCGGAGGGGAAGCCGCGGGCAGCGCTGTCTCTCCGCAGGTGGAGCGGGGCTCGGTGGCCAGCACCGCTTAGCGCCCGGACAGCGCTTTCGGGCCGGTGGCGCCAAAGACCCACACGGCAAAGCAGGGTACCCGCGTGGCCCCTGGGCGAGGAAAAACGCAGCCGGCAGCACAGCGCCCCGCCGATCCTCGTGAGGGGTGCTGAGTGGCGAGAGAACAGTCGGCGTCGTGCCCACGTCCCCATCGGCGCCCAGCGCAGCCTGTGGGCAAGGGATGAACCCGCGACTCCTACGCCGCGCTCTGCCCAAAAGCTTGGGCGGCGCTCGGGTGCATCCGCTGGCCCAGAGAGCCCCACGCAGCCCTCGGTGAGCCCGGCGCTCTGGGTTCGGCTCGCCTGGCTCCGGACACCCCACCCCGCGCTCCCCACGGCGTTCGTCCGCGAGCGCCAGGCAAGCACTCCGAAATATCGCCCACGACTGCTCGGCCTCGGTACCTGAGTCACGTCCCGCACTTCAGCGTGAGGATGCCGGTGCTGGAGCCCGACCGCAGCCCGCCGTCCCCGTGTGCCCACGCAGAGCCGCCCCAGCCCGTCTGGTCCCGCCGGCTGGGGAGCGCTCCCGCGCGGCGGCTCTGTGGCTGCTCGCCCCGCCCTGCCCTGGGCGTGCCCTGGGTCCTACCGCCGCCGCCCGGACTCTCTCTCTCTCTCTCTCTCCCTCCCTCCCTCCCTCCCTCCCTCTCACCTGTTGGCCATTTGCTGTCCTCTGATAAATGTAAGACATAAGGCAGCTCAGCAAACACACAGATCATGACTCCTCTTTGTTTTCCTTGCCATTTTTTTCCCAGACAGAGGTCAGTACAAAGGCGAGGCAGGGGCATGAAACAGGCAGATGGAAAGCACAGCCCCGAGTCCTCCAGCTTTGGTTAACTTTGCTGTCAGCACAAACCTCATCCTGTGGGTCCTGCTCATGGNTCCCTCCCTCCCTCCCTCCCTCCGGCCCGGGTACTCTCCCTGCCTCCCTCCCTCCGCCGCAGCTCCTTCCGCGCAGGGCCTCGACCGCGGGCAGCGCCGGCTCGGAGCGGGGCCCCGGGGCCTCATAAAGCATCAGCACGAGCTTTGCGCTGCTTGCGTAGAGTGCAACACCACATGCAGCTCAGGGCTGGTTCCTGCCGGCGTGGATGCTGCTTTGGCTGTCCGGAGGAACAGGACCCGAGCAGTGGGCTTCAACTTATGAATGGGTTTCTGCGGTTGAGGTTTGTTCCGTGCTGCCGTTTCTGTTTTCCCGGGAGCGATCACAGTTTCTTCATTGTCTCCTTCCATGAGAATTACTCTTACGAGCTTTGTTGTTTTCTTCTTAGTAATTTTGAGTGGGATATTGTGCATTCCGTAGACAACCCTCAGGCTTCCCTCCTCATCCTTTGCCAAGGGAGCACTCCCTGCAAACATGATTTTATAACTTACTCCTCCTTTTACATCAGTATGGAATGATCTTTCTGCATTAATCTCTTGTGATTCAACTGCGATTCATACAAATATTGGATTATAAAACTGAGTGTGTGCCGATATTGCTGTTTAGCATCTATGAAAGTTGTGGTGTGATTCTCAAGTGCACTACAGAAAGTAGCACTCCTATGGCTACCTGGGGCTGAGGAAATCCAGGAGTAGGTGCTCAACTCTTTTGTGTGCAGGTGCTCCACTCTTTTGTGTGCTTCTGGACACAATCCAGTATGTAGGGGAGTGATGCCACACCTTAAATCCTGTGTTCAGTTTTTCACCCCTCACAAGAGAGACATTGAGGGGCTGGAACTTGTCCAGAGAAGGGCAACTGAGCTAGGGAAGGATCTAGAGCACAAGTCTGATGGACGGTAGCTGAGAGAGCTGGAGAGCATCAGCCTGGAGAAAATGAGGCTCAGAGGACACCTTGCTTGAAAGATTTGAACCAAGGTCTTTTCTCCCAGGTAACAAGTGATAGAACAAGAGGAAATGGCCTCAAGTTGTGCCAGGGAAGTTTTAGACTGGGTATTAGGAAAAATCTCTTCTCCAAACGGGTTGCCAAGCATTGGAATGGCATGTCCAGAGAAGTGATGGAGTCACCAAGGACGCTATCAAGGCAGGAACTGAAGCTCTTTCAATGACTTAAAAGTTTTTTCTTTTCCTTGCACATTATGTTTGCATTGGCTATTGGTTCAGTTTTGTTAAAGAACAGTACCCATTCGTACATGCTTAAAGATTCATTGCATTAATATGTGAAGATGAGCAAGGCCATGTGGATTATTTTGAGTAGATAACATACTGCCAATAAGACCAACACTGCTAATCTTAAAGACTAGTAAAACCAGCTTTTGACTGTCCTCTATTATCTGAATTTAGGCCATTCACTTGCAGGTTAGGCATATTCAGGTTTCAGCATCAATCCCCAATTGCCATTGTGTAGACTATAACCTTTTTTTACTCATCATTAAATTTTATGTGTTTGGGGCACTATTGAATCACTGGAAGTCAACAGTTACTCATATGGGGATATAAAATGCATTTAACTACATGACTAGGGGCTGATTGAAGGTATATTGGAGGCCAAGACAGCTAATTTGAAAGGGGGGCCAGGGGTAAGGAGGGGTTGGAAAAGATAATGTGGTTGAGGTTGATAGGTTAGGCAATGGCTGATATAAATATGTAAAGAATACCAGCAGTCAGAATGGTGTATGGATTTAGACATTCGCCTGTTATGTGCTGATTTTGGTGAGTGCTCTGAGGGGCTTACTGCAGAATATAAATTATGCTGGGACTTGCACTATAATTTTTGTATGTTCAGATGTAGAAAATAATTTGAAGTTGGTTTTCACCATTGAATTTTAAGTCAGAGGTGATTCATATAAATAAATGAACTAAATCCCTTTAATAATTGAAGTATTCTGAAATTATAATTAGCTAAATGGAACTTGCTTTATTTCAAAAGTCAATTTGTTACTTCTGATTCTAATTTTCATTATTAGTTACTGGTGAAAATAAACCCCTTCTTTCTTTAACTGCTATGGGGCTAGGACACACAATTCTCTTCTGATGACATAAGGAAAAATATATAAGAACTACTGATAATACTCCAGCTTCTCTAAATTAGTGTACTTCAGGTGTCATTTGGGTTCAGCATTCAGGTTTCTGGAAGGCAAAAGATGTGTATATGATCTAGAAAAACAGAAGTGTGACAGAACATTACAGGAAGTTTGCCTCATGACTTCCAGACAAGCCAGTCATCTAGAGTGACTAAGGGAAAATCATGCTGTAGGCCTGCTTCATGTGTTACATCTTCCTCTGTCTCACCTAGACAGTGTAAGGCAGTTGCTTGATGGATACAGATTTAATTACTAGGTGCCTTGGTAGCAGAATATATTTATCTATTCTGTATGACCTCGTGTTGCAGTTGGCCTGAGTTTGTTTTACAAGCTTTTTAAAGTTTTTCACATGATGCCGTGGGAGTTCAGAGAGGATGGGAGGTTTGTTCATACCCCTAAGGGCTGTACTTGAAAGGGGCCAAGAGTCTCCTTCCTGATCTGCACTAAGGAGAAACTGGGTTTAAGGGATTAAGGGGTTTTGATAAGCAACAAGTTCACATTCATGTTTTAAATCTGAAGTCTTAGGTCTTTCAATAATTAAGTTTTGGAGTACACTCTGTGGCTTATTTTACACCTGTAGGTGATAGCTACAGGCTTAAATAAAAACACAGTGATCAAAATAAGCCTTGGAGGATCCGATGCACTACACTGACTAGTTGGATAAACAAAGTGTATAGGGAGACAAAACGAAAGAGTGAGATCTGAGAGTATGGGGCGAGTACTAGATGTGTTTTGGGAGAAGGGGGTGTTACTAAGCGAGAGCGGGGCTGCGAAGGAGCAAGCCCGTGTTCACGCGATGCTGTGTGAGAGTACTCAGGGAAGAACGTGAGGAGGAGAGAGTACGCTGCCGGGTTCCTGGAAGTGAATGCGATGCGAGGAACTGAGCAACGCCGCCGGGGTGAGCAGGAGAGGAGCCAGCCGGGGACAGGCGCTGCCTCCCTGGGCGACGCGGAGGAGAAGCTCGCAGCCGCCAGTGGGCGGAACGGCAGCGGCCCTCACGGCGGCGCCTCCCGGAGCCCAGCCCCGTGGAGCCCGGCCCTGTGGATCTCGGCCCCGTGGAGACGGGCCCCGTGGAGACGGGCCCGCCTCCCGGCGCGGCTCGAGAGAGAGACGCGGCCTTGCAGCTATGAGCGGAGGGACGTGCAGGTTCGTGCCGTCAGAACGCGAGCTGCAGCTGGGCTTCTCCGCCAGAAGGCAGCGCGGTCGCGCACATCCTTTGGTGCCGCAGGTTGCGCCTCTCCTGCGCAGCTCGCACCCTTTTCTCCCCCTGGGGACCCGTCTTTCTGCGCCCTTCTTCCTCAGTGCCCTCTCTCGTGCTGTCCCTGAGTCCAAAGCATTATCCTGTGCTGCTCTCTACTACCTTCACCTAACGGGTTTGGCCTCAGCAGCCTGCCTGCCCTCTGCTCCTTGCCTCAGAACACTCGGCCATCGGGGCCCTCCGTGAAGCCCTTCCTTGAGGGGTCTGACTCCAGCCAGCCAGTCCTCGGTTTGCAGCGCTGTCTTCTGCTGACAGTCGATTGTCTTTCCCTCCCTCTTCCCTCCTTTCCCTCAAATTCAGTTAATATTTTTAACTGTGGTAGCTACCTGATGCATTTGGAACAAGTGTAGCTGAAAGTGTGATGCAGAGAGAGCAGATCTGTCAGTGTTGCATGTTATAGGGTTATACTACTCATGAGATTCAGGAATACTACTGCAGGGAGGCAGTAGTATTCATGAATATCCATGATATTGTCTTCTTGAAAAGTCATCTATTTGTCTGTACCCAAATGAAGAAGATACTACTTACACTATCTGTGTATGGTAGCATGATTTGAACACTGCCAAGAATCAGAATATAATGAGAAAACACTATTTTAATTAACTTAAGGATAAATGTGAAATCTTGGCCAGCAGAATTGAAAGACCATCACATCACTGTGTCCTTTAGCACAGTTTGTTCCTCAAACACGGTTTGTTTGTACATGGGAAGAGCAAGCTTGAATTTTCTTATACTTCTCACATCCAATGATCAGTATTTTGATCCTAGGGAACTAGAGTTGTCTTGATTGATTGTGAAGAAAAATGTTTTTTAAATTATGACAACCTTTAGCATAGAGATATTGCATAGCATTTTCTGGTCTGAAAATCTGTCTTTCATTTAAAGGGATTAAAGAACCACTATTTGAAAGGCATGCTTGTCCGATTTGTTCTCTGCATCCCTGTGCTTATTCAGAAGGGATTATCCGCAACCAGTGACACAGAATAATAATGTACAGTGAGAGAATCTATATTGACTCCAGAGATTTTCCCAGATCTCTGGAGAGAGCTGAACAGAAATAACAATTTTTATTTTTAAAGCACCCATACTGCTTAAAAAGATTGTTGGGGGTTTTTTTCTTATAATTAGATATGAGGCAAATATGGAGAATAAACATATGGATGTGAAACAAGTAAAGGGTTTTGCCTGTAAAAGCACAGGCTCTGTGTTGGTTATTTTCTTTTTAAATTAAAAGCAGACAAAATGGACACAGGAGTTAATATTGTTAATAAAAGAGAAGGCTGAACTGTGCTTTGAGTCATCATACATATCTCGAAGAAAAGAGAAATATGTGTGCAGCTTGCAGGGTGGAGGTAATAAACGCTTCTTTCTTAAGTTCTGTCTGCACATAATTCTTGTTTAATGTGACTACTGTCAGCAGCAATAACAGTTTCTTTGGGATTATTCTCTGCTTAAAAGGGTAATTGTTGTAAAGTGCTGTAAACTGTGTTATATCCAACTAGATTTATAACAGAGATGGCTGGGTAAGTTTAAAAATTTTTTTTTTTTAGTTACTGTGGGTGATCTGGGCAAGACTCTGGAATTCATCAAAGGTTTCTAAATGTTTGATGTTAATGTAATGTATATGTAAATTTGTTTAAAGCCATTTCAGGAGTTTTACATAGAGCATATCCTCTAGGAATGGAAGGAGGAGTTTGAGTCTCTTTAACCCAGCAATTGCCTCTTTGCCAGGCTGAGCTGGAGACTGATCATAGTACAGCAATCATTCTTCTGATCTGCCTTGCCCTTAAGGGTTTGAACAAGGGACGCATAAAACCACCTATGGCTTCTTTATGAACATTTTTTCATGCACTTACAAAGCATAGGTTTTGTGAAGCAAGAATTTCACACTTGTTCGGTGGTATCTTTACTGCTGTCCTTAAATTCCATGTTTTGGAGTAACTTGCAATGTTACTTCAGGAGAATTTCACAGTAGAATGTATATTCCGTAGTACTGTTCTTACTTGGGTTTGAAATGTAAAGTCTTCAACAAGACTTTTTGATTACAGTGTACAATCTACTCTAAACTGTGAGGACATCCATCTTCTTGTGTGCACATGGATATACGTATGGATCTGTTGGTGATAAAAAATTAACTGTTTCCCTCTAGTTTTGCAGAATGACAATAGAAACAACATAAGAAGTAGTTGTTGAAGACTTACCAGCCTTTTAGCCTAGAAATTTTACCCTGACAATGCAACAATTTTAATTCCTAGCTCTTTTGTATCTCATTTCTGATATCAGCAAAACAGAAATATGTTCTGGGTGGAAGCATTGAGAGCACTATTGATATTGAAGGGCAGTTTATGCCGCTTGAGCTGAGGTGACCTCCAAAGCTGATTCTAAATACCCTCACAGATGGACCCTCAGAGACTACTGAGCTATCAGCAATTGAAATGCTTTTGCTGAGTAGAATAGAACAAAATAAAAATAATTTGTAAAATAGAATTAGGAAAGAGGATGAGGACAATAAACAAAGCTGGATTGAACAAAGCAAAACCAGACCCAAACAAACCAAAAATATCCACAAAACATCCTTAGTATTTATTCTGCTGAAATCAACAGCTTTGCTCTGTGTATTGTAGGTCTAATCAACAACTGTCTCTGGCAGCTGAGCGAGAATGGATCCTGAAACAGAGTAAAATGCAAACAGAACTGAACTGGCAGCAGTTCTGTGAGAATGCTGGATGTAATTGGTATCAGAAATCAGAGAATCTAACACACAGCCTGTCTTCATCAAGAGAGGAGGTGAGAATTTCAAATTAACACTGAAAACCCTTTCATTGCTACCTCTTAACATGCATATATTTTAAACAGCCATTCAAAACTGCAAATGTAGTGCTGGTTTCAAGTCATGCTGAAGGATAGTGCATTAAGAGTAGAAAACTTTCATTGGTAAAAGAGCGAAAATAAAGTGTATGCTGCAGTGCGCTCTGCTGGACTACAGTGGTCAGCAGTGACCAGTTCAGAGCTTGCTAAGAAAAAGCCATGCAAAGCAAGCCAAGTAGTTCACTGCAAAAAGTATTGCATTCAGAAAAATACTTCCTGAAGACAATTTCTATTATAGGTAAAAGTAGACTGCTATCGAGCAAGTAGATTTTCCGATTTTATTTCAAACGGACTGATTTGCTAATTGATTGTTGAGATACCAAGAGAATCAGGGCTGGGCCCAGTTTCTTCTTGATATTCTTTTATTCTTCTTTGTATTCACTGTTCTCTTCAAGTGTGGTTGACAAGACTGTCTTCATTGTATCTCTTTTTGTTGTTAAAATCTCCGGCTTTTGCACTTTTGGCGTGGAGAATAAGGAGTACCCATCTCAGCAAAACTTTTTTGGTCTTTTTCCTTTTTATGGGAAGGGCCAGTGTTTAAAAAACGAAATAACAAAATTTAAAAGTCTGTTATTCTAATGTCCGTGTTTTCTAGATATTGTCCATTGTCCAGGTTATGTGGGGGTAGTCCATACACTCCTTTCCCTTTTTGGGTTTAGCAAAGGACATCCCGCTTCTTTATATTTACTGAGGGTTAGTTGTTTGTGGGGATTTGTGTGTGTTTTGTGAGTTTTGTTATTTTGGGGGGTTGTTGGTTTTGGGTTTTCTGTTGGGGTGAGGGTTGTGTGTTTTGGTTTGGTTTGGTTTGGTTTTTTTGTCTCCCGGGAATTTTCTTCCCATTTGTTGTCAGGGAGATGGTGAATGGACAGCGATCCAGAGACACACCACTGTAATGGTTCTAGGGGGGAGGGAGGGGGCAGAGTTATTGTGGCCGTTTCTTAACAGGGGGTGGGCCGTCTTTGCCAGGTTGGAAGCAGAGACGCCCGTGTGGTTTTCCTTCGCCTTGACCTAGCTCTCCTGCGCAGTGGTTTTCAGCATTACCATTGAGCTCCGCCTGCCGCCGGCTTCCGAGTCTGTTTACAAGAGAGAAAGGGAGTCCCGGCTGCTCCATGGACCGCGACTTCACCGGCTGCCAGCGCCGAGAGAGAACGGCCAAATCCGCGTTGGTGCCCGGGGCAGTCCTTCCCTCCTCCGCCCTCCCGGAGCCGCCTCGCGGAGGGACCCCTGAAGCTTCTCTGTGGGACAATGCGGCATCGCGGAAAGCCGTGCCTCCCTTCCCAGCGCGTACGGGGTGCCGGCAGCGATGCCGAGGATCGCTCACGGCTGCGGTGGGTGCCTGTGGGGGTCGGCCCTTCTTCCCTCTCCCCCCCAGCGCCGGCCCCGGCGGGGGCGTCCCGGGCTCGCCGCCGGAGCCTGCAGCGCGCCCTGCCGGCTGCCACTGGAACTACACCAACGGGGAAATGCCCCATGGGCGGGAAAAGGCCGTCACTGGGTTTCTTCTTGTTGCTGTTGTTTTTTCGTTTGTGTTGTTCATATACATATAGTCTAGTACATATAGACTATATATATACTGTATATAGTATATATAGACCATATATATATATAGTCTAATAAAGAACTGGTATTCCTTTTTCTATATCTTTGCCTGGAAGCTCCATAATTTCAAAGTCATAGTAATTCGGAGGGAGGGGGTGATCTTTCCATTCCAGGGACATTCCCGTCTTCCTTGGCAAATATCTGTCTTTTAAACCAGGACAATGTTATTGTCAACAGATGATCTCCAATGACACTTTCAAGAATTTGACAGGTCAGAAAGGGGGACTGCTGTTACTGTTGTTGAGCCCGTAAGTTCCTTCAGGAGAGGGATTACCTGCACATGGAAGAGACATAACCCACACCTGCAGAACAAGAGTTATAAAACTGAGCCAGCTCTGGCACCACAGTCCTCCCCATGTGCACCTCTTCCTATTATGTTCTCAGTACAGCACTTCTCTCCCGGGCAAATCCTTAATAAACAAACACATTTATTCTCCTTCTATGGTACTTTTCTCCCACGTATGTTCATGGGTTGAAAGTATTGGCATCTGTGTGTTGTGGAGAGAATATGTGTCACTTATTAATGGAGGGTTCTTTTTGTCTTGTACTTTTATTTTCCAGATGTTTCAGTATGATGATGAAAGTTTTCTGTGTAAAGATATCCCTGCTTTGGAAATAAAAAAGCTGCAGGAACAGAATGCCAGCCTTCGGGCTGCTATTGCACAAATGAGGAAAGAAATGGAGAGTCTTGATGAGCAGATGTTGTCTTCTCTTCCTCTAACAGAAGACAGGCAGCTTGCAGAGCAAGGTGACAACTTTTGACAAATAACTTTAAATTCAGTTAAGAAAGTTTAGCAGTCACAGTCACAACCTGTGAGGGCTACCCAATCCACAAGTGTATAAAAATTGTTATTGTGGGCTTCTCAGGATTGCACCATACACAAGCACACAGTAGTTTAAAATTCTATATTACAAATCACTACAGAACAATTATTAGTGAGAACAAACACACACACACACATTCTGTAAGTCACTGCAAAATTACCTCTAGAAAAGCAATCATGTATATATTTTGCAGGAGTAAAGCAATTATATGTATATTACTAGTTATGACAATTCCTGAGAGTGAAGCCAGTATGTAAAATCACAGAATGGTTTGGATTTGGATCTTTAAGATTTCCTAATCGAAACCCCCCTGCCATGGGGGTTTACAGTATATCTACTGAAGTGGTCTACAAAAGGAGCTTCGGGGGGAGGTTCCCACTATTTACAACTGCCTGAAAGGGAGTTGTCATGAGGTGGGGATCAGTCTCTCTTTCCTAGTAATAAGCAATAAGACAATGGAAATGACCTCAAGTTATGCCAGTGGAGGTTTAGATTGGATATTAGGAACAATTTCTTTTTGAAAAGGCTTATTCAAGCATTGGCACAGGTTGCCCTGGGAAATGGTTGACTCACCATCCCTGGAGGTGTTTAAAAGACATGTCTGTGTGGGCATTTGGGGACATGGTTTAGTGGTGGACTCAGCAGTGTTAGGTTTCTGCTTTCACTTGACGATTTTAAAGGTCTTTTCCAACCTAAATCTATGGTTCTATGATTCTGTAACTATACATTTATATGCCTGAGACAGTGTTCTGAAGCAGCTCTTGCTATGATAGCCTAAACTCTATAAATACATATACATCCATATTATACTCCTCTTTTAGGTTCATTGAGCACAAACAAAATTTCAACTGGAACCACACTGAGCAACATCAAAGTCAGTTCAACTAAGTTGGATTGTATAGTAAATTCAAACACAGAAGAGGTATGGTGTGGTTTAAACTACCAAAAAATATCTATTTGTATGTGCATGTGTGTGTAATTAAATACCTAGTGTATTATTTTTGAGTAAATATTATAAACTGAAGTAATATGTGCTTATGTCATTGGTCAGATGAGAGCCAGCAAAGATTTTTTTCAGCCAAACTTACTCTAATTCTTTCCAGGCAATAAATTTTGACTAGTCATCCCCCTGGCACAATTCCTTTCTGATCTTGCAAGCCAGTCTTTATGGTTTTTATTCCCTCTTGCAAATGCTTAAGCCACTGTGTATCACCTCTTCAGGTTTTCCATAGTAAATCCATATGTTAGTTTTTTTGTTTGTTTGGGGTTTTTTGGGTTTTTTTGGGTTTTTTTTTGGATACCAAATGTAACTTGGTATGAGCAAGAGAAAGTACCGAGTGAATACACTTGGTATTTAAAAAAAAAAAAAAAAGAAGAAAGGTTTATTATGGAAACTAGTAAAAATAGCATGTCAATCTTGTGTGAACATATATTTTTCTTTTGTATCAGCTCTGAGGAGAGTTTTTCCCCCCACTCTTCTTTAGTACCCATCTTTTCAGTGTTTTCTCTCTTTTGTACTGCAGATTTTTGCTCTGGACATAGATCTAAAGGTAAAAAGATTTCTGAATTCCACTCCTAACTCTACAGCTTACAGTCTGTCACCTGAAAAAAAATCTTCTGTGCAATGCTGTGGAATGTTTTTCTGAAAAATTCAGGAAAAACAAAAGTTTAAGCAAAAGGCATTAAGCACCTCACCTTGTCCTAGCCAGGTGATGTGGTCTTGTCTTTTGTATGGAAAAGAGTAAACATACTCATAAGTAATTGTAAAACAATTTTAATGCATGTGATACATTTAGATACTTATGGCTGTGTATGAAATGTAAAATGTATATAGGGAGATGACTGTTGAGTGAATGATGACTTTCAGCCCCCTCTGTGGGGGCTGAAAGAAGACAATCGATAGGTCTTGAAAAACAAGGATGTGATTTTTTGGGTATATACCTTATCATGATGTATATGTGCAGATGGACTCAGGTTGGCAGAGACAAAGCAGACTGTAGAATCTTTACTTTTCAGTAAATGCTTTAAATCATATCTACCACTTTTGTTTTTATGTACAAATGATTAAACAATGTACACAATGATTTAACAGAGAAGGATTTGTAGCAGATTACTATTTGGTATAAAGAGGGTTTTTTCCCACATTTTATCTTAAAATTGAGTGCTCTTTATTTTACAGTTATACAGTGTTTATCCTATGAGTATTATTTTACACTTACAGTTCACAATATCTGTGGAAATGTCTCAGGCTGTTACAGTGTTTTGCTCCACAGCTTAATTTGCCCTATACTGCTAAAAAAATCTTGAAAATGGGCCCTTAAAAAATTGACTGCAGCCTTCAATTTTACCCCTCATGCATATTTGTACAAATCTCTGAACCCACAGACCTCATTTTCAAAATATTCATTATAAGCACTATTTTTTTATTCAGGGGCCAGAACCCGGAGATCTTGAAGAAGACAAGGTAGATTTTGGACAACAGCTACCTGATGTAGGTACTGGTGTTGGTTGTCAGTGTAGTGTCAAACGCACTCTACGAGGAATGCAAAATAAACTCAAGGAAGCAGCAAGAAAAATCTCAATATTGAGGCAAGAAAAACAGCAGCTGATTGAAATGGGAAACAGACTCAGGGCAGAACTTGGAATGGTGTTAAAGGAAGGTAAATTTATTCTAAAGAAAAGTGCTAGCTTATATATTTGGAATAAAATGAGGGAATCAGTTCATCCGTTGAGCTGGAGAAAGCTAGGCTGCATTGTGAAAAAGAAGGTGCTGGACCTGACTGATCCTTGATCTGCATAGCTCATGTGGGACTGTGGTGCTAATCCTTGCAAGATTATCCTGTGATAGGAGATGTTAAGATAGAACAATGAGAGTGTGTATGTAATGACTTTTGTTGATAAACATCTTAGATGAAGAACTCCCTGTTGCCTAGATGTCAGTGTGGGAACTGGAACTTTACTTTAGGACTTTGTTTATGAGCAGAAAAGAGGTAGTGTATCTCTTGGAATAAAAACTAACGTTTTAGGAAAGTGGAAGAGAAAGCAGAATAAACTTACTGTAGAGTAAACTTGAATTAATAGTATATATAATGTAAAAAGATTTCACTATAGATATTTAAGTTCCGTAGTTTTTTTGGCAATGAAGCAAAGGAAAAAAGCACAAGGCCTATTTCTGCATAACATTGAAACCATCTGCAATGAGAAGGCCTGTGTTCTGTGGTTCATTTATATCTGTTGTAAACACTTGCTGAAAGTGTAATATTGTTGACAAAATATCAACAAAGAATGCCTTCCTCAGTATATTCTCTCCTTTATAGTACTCTGGCATCCTGTTAGCTCTAAACATTGCACAGTTTATATTGCTTCTGGTAGCCTTCTTCCAAGAGACTTTGTCAAAAGAACACAATGTCAGCTGTCGGCTCTAAAGCATCTACAGCACAGACTCTCAACACAGGTAATTATATGCTGCTTGAAATCTAGCAATTTAGTTATTCCAAAAACAGATATATTTCTTTTCCTGTGAAGTAAAACAGCACTACAGATTGGCCACGTCATTGTACCCATCAGGGCTGTTAGCTGGAATAATTACAAAAACTTCTGGATTAGTAGATCTAAGAAAATACTGTAAAAATTTGAAGGACAAAGATCATCCAGCAATTAAATTTGAGAACAAGTACTGACAGGGTCAAGTTCCATGGTCTTTAGGCAATCAGGTCTTTGGGCAAACAGCTATGCAGCTTCTGCACAGGATTGGTCTTCTCTTGGATGAAGAACAGTAGTAAAAACTAGTAGTACTTTTTTGGAGGGCTCACACAGTTGAGTCTGAAAGGAAAAGGCTCTTCAAGCATCCAAAATTTGCAGGAGTATTGCACCCACAAGAGGCTTATTATTTGGGGAGGAAAATGAATGTATATATTTCTTGGCTAAGGTTAATCTGTCAGATTCAATCTATGGCAACATTTTCAAATATGTTCTAAGGGAATCTGGCAGGGAGAAACATTGCATTTGGACATCCCATCCAGGTACTTGAATTTCTCTTATCTTCTTCGTAGCAGAAGGTTACCAACAGGAGGGGCACTCCTGTCTGGTAGAGAAAGGTTGCCTGAAATCCAAAAGGCTGTGCTGCTAGTGTCAATTATAACCAAATTTGAACTGATTGCTTGAGTGAAAGTAAATCCCTGTTCTTCTTTACTACACATTAGTCAACAAAAATGTTTTAAAGGTTATAGCGTGAGCAAACATTGTAAACCATTGTAAACCATCTGACAGTGATAAACTGAGAATGCCATCTTCTTGTAGCTTTCCAGAGCTAATGGAGACTTATTCTTCCTCAGAGATTGCAAATAGTCTAAGACAACAGAAATTGAGGACTGTAACAGGTCAGTCAGATTAGTGCAATGAGAGCTGGAGATTCTGGTATATTTTATCAAATTTATCTAATCAAGTCCTTTTGATGTCAAAAGTATTAGTGAGTGCATCAAAAATATGAGTTAAGACATATTATAGTGAAAGCCATCTGGGCCGTGAGATTGGGGAAGAAGGTGATAGTAACGGCACCAAGAAATGTAGATTTTTAACAGATTTGATACTAGGTTTATTAGAAAGGTAGTTTGGCCCTATTGATCTGAAGGGAACATAATTTTGTTTCATATTATTTATAACTGATTATTATAAATCTAGCAGTGTAACAGCAAACTGAGCTATAAGGATGTTAGTTTTAGGGACCGTGAGTTACTTGTGTTAATGTAATATTTCACATTAGGAGCTGCAGTGTGCAAGGCAACAGCATCCTTCAAGGTTCTTTTCTCTTACTGCCTGCCCTAGCTTAAAGGAAGAAGTTCCAAGCAGTTGTGGGGAAGAAACAGAGTTACCATCTGGTGAGGTACAGTGTAGTTTTATGATTAATGTAATTCACTTTCATTTGGATCTTTCAATTTGAATTGTTCAACAGTAATCTCCTGGAAGACTTTAAAACCTATGTATTTTTTAAAATTATGCATTGTTCCTGTACAAAATAGTATTTGCTAACACTAAATAAACCAGGGTTTCTCAATCACTGCCATAATCTTCTTGTACAACCTTTCAACATTAGAAATAATGATTTTCTTTTGTCTTGCCTCTTGCCGAAACCGTCTATCTTTCCATATCCAAGATGCCACTATGAAATGTAACCAATTTTCTGATGTCTTTGGTATGAAAAGTCTGTAAGATTGTGTTTGAATTTGAACAGGTTCTGCTAAGGTTTGGCAATTTCTCTATGGAAAATCATGAGCCAGACACATTCTCAGCAACAAAGGCAAATACATCCACAAAGATTGTTGAAACTCAGCTGCTCAGTCAGAGTCGCAGTCAAGTCCAGCAGATCCAACTTTCTTCATCTAGAGCACATAATTTCCGTCAAACTTTAGCCACGGGATCAAGCCTTTCTCTCCTCAGTCCTCCAGAGAACCCCAGCCAGGGTAAGTCTGCTTTGTAGAGCAGTTCCAATATCTGACTCTTCTGCAAGTGTGGAAGTACAGTGGATTCTGTCACCCTTCACAAGTTCTTTTACATGCTGCTCCTGTTGTTACAGTCCCTATGATCAGAACCTGAACAAGTTACTGGAAGGGAATTTCATGGTTGCCAGCAGAAGTAAAAATTAAGAGGAATGTCTGTATAGCTGTCTGCTTTAAATGCCATCATTGCAAATACTGCTTCACTTTTATTAAGTACTCCTGTAAAATGCAAATTCTGTTTTGACATAGTCTTAAAACTTAGCTGGGGCAGACATGAAAGTGTCTTTTTGAGAACTGCACACTTCATGTGTTGACAAGGGACTGTTAGATCAAATTGTAATTTGCAAATCCTTGCTTAATTGTTATTTTTTGGCTGGTTTATACCTACAATACTGCTTAGACCTAAAAGCCAAAGGTGACATCGCAGGCATAATGCTGGTGTAAGCTGTGGGGATTCCCTATAATTTTATAGTCCACTGCAACAAGTTGGAATGGGAAAAAATAGAACGGGCATAAGGTTTTATATGTGAGACAGTCCAGTCTTTACATGTGAGACAGTGTCAGGGTTAGGATGACAGGACAAGGTAAAATCTAGGTCATAAAGTGAACATGAATTAGGGTTATACTTCTACAAAAATCACCACATGTTCTTGGAAATTTTAGCAAGAACACCTTTTGTAAGATACATGCAGTAAAGTGTAGCCTCTTTACAGGGTAAGTTGTTAAGGAACTTTTTAATGGCAGCTGTTAGGTTGAGCTATTGTGTATTGCAGCTTAATGTTACATATTTCAAACTACCAGTCTGTTCATGAAGTAATCCTTCATTGGCTAATCTTTGGGAAACTCACACCTGCTATAGATAGGACAAAAAATAATGGACTTTCATTATAATATTGGAAAAATGTTAGGGATCGATAATAGTGGCGTATGCTCCCTAGAGGGATTGTAGACCTTTCTTTATAAAAGAGCTTTATAAATAAACAAACATTTCTCCAGAATATTCCAGTATGAGTGGGTTTTGGTCGTTTTTCCTAAAGAATTGGTGTAGCTTTCAGTAAGTTATTTCTCAAAATGCTGTAGGGTTAATGTGAATTGCTTGGGCTTTTTGATATTATTATTTTTATCATTATCATTATTCCTGAGATACTACACTATCGGTGTAGTAATATGGCAGCCATTTAGAGTTTTCAAATGAGCTGTGTTACCATTACATAGATATTCATATGCAATTAATCACATACAAACTGCAGGAACAAGAATGCAATCACTGGATTAAGGGAAGTGATTTGTTCCCCTCAGTTTGGTACTTGTGAGGCCACTCTGTCCACCTTTGGAGCATCTTGTTCAAAAAACTGACAAACTGGAGTGCAGTGGAGATACTCTAAATGGCTGGGGCATGGGAACAGATTGTATGAGAAGTTTAGAGAACTGGGTTGTTCAGTGAGTGGTCTGATTGCTGCTTCTTAACCACCCAGGGAGGGATTTAGGAGAGGACAGAATGAGACTCTTAGAGGTATACAGTGGAAAGTGGCAGTGGACACAAGTTGTGTCAAAATACATTCTGAGCAGAGAGTGATAAGCACTGTGACATTTCACCCACAGGTCCTATCCAGCCTATGTTACATCTATTTTTAAACCAGTGCATGGAGGCAATGAATCATCTTTAGTAGCTCACAAGAAAAAATAATACTTAAAAGGGCTTTCAAAATGAAGAGTGGATTATAAGTATTTATTCACAACAGCAGTGCATTGCAGGGACAAACTAATGTGCACTGACAGACCTGTAGGACTGGAAGGGACATAATGCTGACACTCATGATTCATGTGCTTTTTTTGTGAGGCTAGGACTGAAATAGGAAGAGTATTTCATGCCAGGCCTATATTGACAGGATAAGCAAAAGGATGTATTTGAAACATTACTGATAGTGCCATGTGGTTTCATGCTGTGTATGTGTGATGCAACAGCCCTGGCAGCCTTACAAGGACATCAGTTTCTTAATGTCTAGAAATTTCCAGCCACTGTTGCAAAACTTAATGTAGGTTTTCGGAGATCTAGAAATAGCAAAAGGGACAGAGGATACTGCCAACGTGGAACAAGTGAAATGTGAATCAATAAGGGATAATACTTTCATTAGACCAAGTTTAATTTGGTCTTGCATCCAGATGTATGTGAGGCACATCAGAGTGGAACTTCTTACTCAAACATGCAGTCCCTGAAATACTGCATTGCACGATTTTTAAACACTCTTTTTTTCTGTTTAGCTTTCTTCTCCAGGAGAAGATGTCCTTAATTCCACTGGTCTGAATTCTGTATTTCAGGAAAAAAAAATTATGAAAGCAAAATCTTTGTTTTTTTGGAACAACATCACCTTAGAAGCATTATATACAAAATTTTCAAATTCTGCTTCTGATTTTTAGCAGAGGCTTGTATTATTTTTCAGGCCTGAGGTATGGAAATTAATTCAATCTTTCCTGTTTAAAAGTACTCGCTTGAATTGAATACATTCATCAAATACATTGTTACAATGGATAGAATTGTCATTGAGACAAAATGACTTGGAACTGGGCTTTCAGGTGCAAGTGACGCACACAGAGACTTGGAAGCTCAGTGACACAAAATGATCTGCCACAAAGCACACAAGTTAGTTTGCTTATTCAAACTTGTTTTTTTTTCCAAGTTCAATTCTGTCCAAATTGATAACACCAGTGGATGTGCTTTGTGGGAATTTCTGGTTAAACAGAGAACTGTAGCTTGAAACTGATTTTTCTGAACCTATTGAAGAGTTTTATTTTTTTTCCTGTTACATGTGCAAAACAGCCTGCTGGCACTCAAAATGGTTGGCATGTCAAGTAAGCCCTGCAATTTGCTGTATTTCCAACATATTACACAATGCAATGACAAAATGTGTTTTGAAGAGTTAATCACTACATCTTAATTACTGAAGTGGACTGTTATATACTTTATTCATTTCACCATCAAATTCAGGCCTTGTGTAAGCTTCCAAGCAAGTCAAAAGGCTCTGAGATATTTTAATTTCCCTCCCCTTACTCTACCTGCTAATTTTCAGTTTACTGTAGAAATTAGATGGATTTCATATCCTGTATTTTAGTTCTGCAGATAAATAGAACAAAGGTGTTTAGAAGGATGATAAGTCCCTTCTTCAGGTGTTTTTATTGTTCTGTATTATTGAAAGAAAAAGAACCTCCTAGAGATAGACAGGTACAAGCCATGATGAAAGGCTACAGATGATGCATAGGCTGTACAAGTAAGAAATACATCTCTGTATTTCTTTACTTTTTAAATGTTCTATCCCAGAGGTTGAGAGCAGGTGGAGATTTTGATTGGTGACCCACATCATATGCACCTTGAATGCTGGTGACAAGCACCCTCGAAGGAAAGCAGAGCCCTTTTTTATTTTAGAGTAGATGTTGGGCAGGAGGAGGGGAAGCTTTGTAAAACCTTTATAAAATGGAAATTTATTTTCTTCTATTTATCTTGATAAACTTACTATTTGCTATTGAAGATAGTTTTTCAGAGGGGAAAAAAGCAAACATGACCTATTGAAGTTCAGCTGTGATACTGCATTTAGCTTGAAGCCAGTACTGTGAAGGGTGCTGTGTGGCACTGTGTGAAAAGCTCCTTATCAGCTCAAATCAGCTATCTTGGGGTCATTGCAGGAGGAATAAGGGTGAAAGGCAAGCTGTGTCCCCACTGGTCATTTGACTTACACATATTTAGAGTAGATGAAACTTTGTATTTTCACGTCCCACTATACATTTTTGAGAAACTCTACCACCACAAGTAGTCAGAACCCTGTCCTGGGTTTAATAATTTGGGTTTCCATTGTAGCCTAACAAAGAACAGGAGTGAGCTGCTTTGAGGTAAAATAACTTTTTTGATTTACTACTTGAGCTTAGATAGGGGAGTTTCGTCTCCTCTAATTCTCACTGTAACTTGCAAAGCTCTGTCATCTGAAATTCCACACTTCATGGATCAAAAGTTACCTTAAGTGTTTCCACACTAGACAGAATTTCAACAGCTTTGACATCACTGACAGTTCTAAGAACAAGCCATGTGGGTAAAAAGCTGGCAAGAGAAAGAATCTGGTAAAATATTAACAAACAGAAACAGTGCTCTGGCTCTGGTTTCATTCCAGCTCCAATCAGAGCAAGACTCCTGATCTCTTTTCTGCATTGCATAAAACTCCATCTTTGAAGTGTTTCACAAATATTAACTAATGCCCTAGCTACATTTTCTTCATTTCTGTATTCTTCTCCTGAATAGGAACTTGTTTGAGTTGGTGTTCCTTCAGAAGCACTTTTAGCCATAAGCAAACATCTAGTGACAAATTTCTTAAATTAAACTTTTCCATCTGAGGAAATTTCAGCTTGCCTATACAACATGTCTACATATATCTCTTTCATCCTGAAAAAAGAAATCTCTGAATGTTAATTTCTGACAAGTTAACACACATCACATAGAAGATATGTTAAGCATTTCAATGCAATAAACATTTAGTTCCATTTTCAGAAGCAGTTTAGGTGCTTAGCTATGATCTCACAAGCTCTGGCTGCCACGGTCAGTTGTGAAAATAAGTTGCAGGCTTGTAAAGTAGGTGTGTTTTTTCATTAGTATGCAAACCAAGCTACTGCATTTAAATAGTATTTTTAATTCTGGGGTATAGATTCTCTTTTCCTAATTTTTGGAACTAACCTTATAAGTTTGTGGTGGCTGGTTTTAAATTTCTGTGTTAGAACACATTTTTGACAGTCCACAACTTTAAAATAGCCATGTAGAATGCTTGTGTTCTGTGGTGTTGTTCCAAATACCCAACTAAGTAGCCTTTACTAGTTACAACTATAGTTTCTCTACTAATGACAGGAGACAAGCATACAGAAGTGTTCACAGGAAGGGGTGCATGTGCATTGGTGCTTGGTTACTTTGCCTTTGGAATGATGTGATTAGGGCCTCCCACATTCATTTCTGAAAGTCATCCCCTTGGGTGAATACTGAAGGCCCTTAAAACATAAGTGAGTATTTAAAAAAACAGACTGCCTGTAAGCAGTGTTAACTGTGTGCTATCTGTGGATCTGCTCATTCCTGTTATTCAGACCACAAACAAGAAGCAGTATTATTCTGCTGCTGTTCCTGTTCAAGAAAGTAATCTTTGAAGCAATACATTTCAGACACTGCTGCCTGCACTTATCTAAATGGTTGATGTCGTGAAATTCTGCTTTCTTATCTGCCAGATGTGGTAGAGGTATTCTAATGATTAAAGTCCATCTCCCAGGCAGGAAAATACACCCAACGATCTTCATGGGCTCAAGCCTCCTCTTCCATAGCTTCTACATCTGTAGGAAGCCACTAGGTGGCAAGCTGGACAACAGGATTTCACATCCTCAGCTAGAGTCTTCTGAGCTTTTGTCACCTGTGATTCTCTGCACTGAACCTGCCACCAAGCTGCTTCAGTGCAGAGATCACACACACGAGTGAACAGCTGCGTTAAGCCAAGCCTGTGTATAACAATTATTTTTAAAAGTGTCATGTTTTGACACTAGCCACAGTGTCATGCTTAGCATAGAGCTATAAACCTTCCATCAATTCATTCCATAATTCGGGAACAGGTTGTACTTCCTTTGATGTAGAATTTTGTTTAGACTTCCTACCGTGTTCAGTTGACTTTGGAAATTTACCTTCTCCTATTAGTAACTGATCTTTGTCGATTTGTGCACCTTTTATTCTTGCTGTGATTAAGTAGTATCTGGGACTGCAGCCTATGATGCTTATAAAATTAAGCTAGTTCAGAATACTGTAGTGTGTGTTATTGCAAGTTTATTATGACTGCTTCTGCTGTCCACTTTGGCTCTCCATAGAAAATCTGAAGTCAAAGCTTCAATGCCTTGAAAAATAAGGGTTAAGTGTCTGGAGTCAAACACGTGTAAATATTACCTATCATTTACAATGAATAATGTGATTGAACAGTTCCATTTATCTTACCTAAGAAATCTGTGATAAGGCTGAAGTTCAGTCAGTGGGAAATCATAGTTTTTGGAGATTTATGTGAGAACCACAAGACTCTGACTGCTCTCAGGACCAGTCCCACTGCTTCCCAAAAAAAGATGTTTCTTTTTGAGATAATCCTTTCTGGAAAGACAGATATTTTAGACAACAAAACCAAAGATTTACATACTAAATGCTTTCCTAAGTGAGAGAAGATTGAAAAAAGACCCAAAAGATTGTGGTAGTAATGCAGCATTGTCAAGCCAAGGGAATTACCTCTGAGCCTTTTATATCATGCATATCCAAACACTTTTTCTTACAACAGGGAGAAGGTTAAATTTGCAAAATATGATGTTTGAAAACAGCTGAACAGATAGGTAGTGCTTGACTTGAACTGTTACACCAACCTTCCAGCTGTCTTCCTCTCTTAAGCAGTCTGATGCTAAAGGAGAATGAACATGTACAGATGAAGTGAGGATTGAGCAGAAGATGCTGTATTATATCAGCAATATGGCAAGCCTTAGTGAACTCTTCTGGGCCTCCTATGTATAGAAATGGTCCTGGTAATATAAGATTTTGACAATGTGGCACTATGGCAGCAGTATATTTAGAGGAAAAGAGTAAACCAGCTCTCCGCAACTATCCAATCTCATAATTGAATGCAAACAGAACTACAAAGTATTTTTCTGTCTGATTTTTGAGCAGTGGAGTTTCAAGTTGTACATTCAATCGAGCAATCTGAAGAATCTCAGCAAAATGCCAAAGCCAAGGATAAACTTGAAACGTCAACTGAAGATTCGACAGTGAGAGGAACAAGGCTGAAAGTTCAGCAGAAGTTAAAATCCAAGAGTTTATCCTGTACTCATCTATTAAAACCAAAAATCTCTTCTAGCATGGCAAAAATCCGCAATTATAACATTAAAGACTGATTTCTATGTTGACAGCAATATTAACTTACTGTGACATCTCTATATCAGGTCTAATTATCAGCCTCAGTTTTGTATGTCAGGTTGAGATATTTGCAGCCAGAAGAGAGAACAAATACCCTGTTTCATACACTGAAGCCTGAAATAAAGGATTAATCTGTGTACAGTCTTCACTGTTAATACTGATTTATTTTAATTATATATGTTAAGATTTTCTTGCATCATGGATTTAGAAATGCCCAGTTAACACATAGGTAAAGCCTTGCACCTTCAGGCAGTGCTTGCAGCACTTTAGCAGCTATTTTGTTGAGAAACTGTAGATGTGATTTAAGCTTAGAAGTGGGATGCATCAATCTACTTGTCTTCTTCTAATCCACAATGCAACCGTTAATCCTGTGCAGCTAACTTTCTACTTGAAAGAAAGAGGTTTAAAACCATTACACCTGTATTATTTCTCATCTTCTGTAGCCCTTTCCACTTGTTCAGAGAGCATGAAAGAGTATAAAATTAAATTTCTATTGTCACACCAGTGATTGTATTTTCCCTTGACAAGAGATTGTATGGACTTTAAAGCAGTGAGAAACTCTGCTACTGTGTTACAATCATATACTCAGAATAATACAGACAAGTTGTAAGAAGCAAGTCTTAAAACAAATGAAACTAAAAGAAAACCTGAATGAGTTCTAATGTAACAAAGGATAGCTATGTAGTAATGAACATACCAGGACACTAATACAAGTAATCAGTGTATTTTTGTAGTATTTCCAGTAATGCTGAGCTGTCCTGGGATATTACAGAGTTTAACTTTCCTGTAAGTAAAGGAAATGCAAAAAATGAAAAATTCAAGAAAAATCTTTTAATTGTGGGAATGGTCAAGCACTGGAACAGATTGCCCAGAAGGATTATGGAGTCTGTCTCTGGAGATACTCAAAACCCAACTGGACATGGGCCTGGCCAGACTGTTCCAGTTGACCCTTGAGTTGAGGGCTTGGACTAGGTGATACCAAGAGGTACCTTCCAATCTTAGCGATTCTGTGATTCTGCAAGTGGTATCATTGAAGTGAATAATACTTCTCAGTTGCTGCTAAACATACACAATCGGAAAAGGATAAATGAAGGAAGAGAGCTATTTACCGATGAGTGTCTTTTTTTCTTAGAGCTTTTTTCATAGAAATGCTTGATACTCTTTGCAAAGAGGTGCTCTCTTCAGCACTTGATAATGTGGTAGTAATCTGTTTGAGAATTTGAATAATTATTTTGTACTACCTGCTGAAAATATTTTGCTTTAGTGCAAAGATGCAGTGATATTGTAATCAGATGCCAAATCTGCAAGAAATTTCATGGGATGTTACTAAGCCAATATAAGGCCTGAGAGACCTTGTGAGCTTCTTTCTAAATATTTTCATTACTTGAAAATCCTGTCATTTCATTCAACATTGTTCATGAGCCAGGACAACATGATGCACTCCCTTGAACCAGGCCCTGAATGGGCTCTTTCTGTAGCACAAAGCATAGTGGTTTCTAACAAGTACAGGAATTTTGGCCCAGATCACCCCAGTTGAAGCACTCACTGGTTATTTCTAGAACTCAGTGTGTATATTCCAAATTTTATAATAGCTGTAGATCATCCTGAACAATTTTTTGTTATTTCCATGATTAATTTTTACCTACAGAGGTTCACAATAGTTTGGTGATGTGAGGTTCTGTGCATGTGCTAAAAGCAGTATAAAAGAGCAGTTTGTTCCATGATATTTGTAATACTGCATCTGAACCTGGAAAACATTTCTCTTTATTCCTTACACCGTGGGTGTAAGCTGATGGGCTGCAGACTTCAGAAATGCCTTTGTGCAGGTTTGTATGCAGGTTTCTATGGCTTTTTTTTTTCCTTGTTTGAGGGTTTTCTGGGGTTTTTTTCTTTTTTTGTGGTTGTTTGGTGTGGTATCCCACTTACTCTCCCTCCCATGTCACCTGGCATGCCTGTTCATGCAGACCTCTTGCCAGTAACACAGCTTTAATTTATTCAGTTTATCCCTGAGAAACAGGTTTCCTTAAGTCAACTGTAGGAAAGGAAAGATGATAGCTGCGTTGTTTCATTTTATTTTACTTGTGGTATAAAAAAAAAAAGTAGTTCAGTTATTGTACATTTGTTTCAGAGTACTTCTAAGAACATAGCATGTAAGTATGAAAATGAACAAAATATGCATAATAATAAATAATATGAACATACGGCTTAGATCTGTGTGGGGAGGTTGTGCTAAGGGTGTACTAAATACAGCAGGAAAATTCTCGTTTATTTCTCTTATGGACGAAATATTTAACAGTCTGGGCACTGATTTCTAAGAACCAGATCAGAAGAGTGGCAGCAAGGTACTACTGTAGATACTATTGAATTGTACAAAGAAAGGAACGCCTATAAAGAAGAGAATTCAGGCAGATCACAGAGAAGTGAAAAGGTAAAAAAGGACATTATTTATTGTTGTCTTTATCCAATGGTTAGAAATCTGTTGAGGAATATATAGAAAAAGGCAAAAGAGAAGGTGGAAATGGAGCTGTATTGCGAAGCGGCCGTGCAAGCGCAGCCCGGGAGAGGGGCCTCTGCCCGGAGCCAGTTGAAAGGCACGAACGAGAGACAAAGCGGGGGACTTTCTTACGTCCCCGTGCTCAAGCCCACATTTGCCGACCGAAAGGCTTTTTTGTTTCGGAGTGACAGTCGTATGCAAATACAGCAGAAAATTCAGCTTCGTTACTGTTAGGGTTTAACTGAAGGAGAGCGAGTTGCAGGGAAAGTGGATCAAAGTTGCCCACCCGCAGCGCGATCTGCCTCTTCCGTCGGTGGGAAGGGGGCGTAGCAGGGGCACGGCGAAGAGGGAATCTCTGCCGCCCGTCCCCCGCCTCCGGACCCGCTCTGCCGCCAGCCGGGGCGGCGCGACGGGCACGGGGCAGCGCATCCCCGGCCGGCGTGCCCGCTGCCCGCTGGTAACCCCGGGACCGCGCTCCGCCGGGGTGAACGACCGCCGCCGCCGGAGAGCCACGGGCGCTGCTCGCTCTGCCGGCGGCCCCAGCCACCCCTCGGCCGTCACCACATCGCCTTATCGCTTAGCAACACCGCACGGGCGCCGCGATTGGCAGGGTCGCGCCCCCGCCCACGGGCCCCCGCCTCCGCGTTGGGCGCCGTCCCGGGATTGCGCATCCGGCCCCGCTCCCGTCCCTTTGTGCGCTGCGCGGTCCCACCGCGTTTGGACCGGCGCCCGCCGAGCATCTGCGTCGGCCTCCGAGCCACAGTGCCTGCACGGCGTGGCCGCACGCCCCGCAGTGTACCTACCCGCGGGGAGGTGGGACAGGGACACGGAAAGGTCCGCGCCCACGGGGGGTCGGAGCTGCCTCGTCCCCGGCCGGGCCAGCCCAAAGCCAGGCACGCTCGCAGCGCCTGGCCTTCCACGGCCCCCAATGCGGGGCGGGGCGGGGCGCGGAGCTTGGCCCGGTGCCGCGGGCGAGGAGGCCAGCCTATGTCCGCCCCAGCCTGGCCAGGGCCCCCTCCTCCCGTGGAGCGGCTCCGGCGGGCAGGGGTTGGCATCACCCCGGCTCTGACCGGGGCGGCCCTGCCCCGGCTCTCATTGGACTGCGGCGAGGCGTAAACTGTCAGCCCATGTGGCGTGGCCGCCGGAGGTGGCGACTGCTTAAATAGCGGTGGGAGCTAGAGGGAGATAGTGAGGAGAGCGGGGAGTATCGGCCGCGCACCGCTCGGCAACAGCCGCCGCAGCTTCCACCCGGAGCATCCCGGTCCCGCACCGAGCTGACGACACAGTCTCACCGACACGAAGCCACCCGCAGTTGTGCAGGTATCGGCGGGACAGCGGGTGCGGCGTGCTCCGGAGAGCGGCAGCTCCAGGCTCCACGGGCCGCTGCGCCCCGCGGGTGCGCCGGGGAGGCTCCATCTTGCCCTCTGCGCCGGGTGGGCGAGGAGGGTCCGCGGGTTCGCTCCGCGCGAACGGACGGTTCTGATACCCGGCCCTGGGGTACCCGTGGCCTGTTGCTGCGGGCCGCTCTGCCCTGGCCCCGCGCGGTCGTTCCGAGGAGAGTCCCCCGCCTCAGCGGCTGTTACCGGGCCGCAGCCTCTCGCTCCGCCCGCCCGGCAAGGTGGTGCTGGCGCTCGGCCATCTTGGTGGCAGGCGGGGACTGTGCCGCAGCCGCGAGCCCTCGCCGCCGAGCGGGAGCGGGATCGGGGCCGGGCCTCGCTGCTTGCGGTGCTCCCGTACGTGAGGGGCCGCGCCTGCCACGGGGCCGGGCGGCCTC
>VWYE01008181.1:0-16756 GCA_013398995.1 Alaudala cheleensis | reverse complement strand
GATCCACGGGGGATGCAGAGATCCACCCACAGCCCTTGGGGATCCACGGGGGATGCAGAGATCCACCCACAGCCCTTGGGGATCCACGGGGGATGCAGAGATCCACCCACAGGCCATGGGGATCCACGGGGGATGCAGAGATCCATCCACAGCCCTTGGGGATCCATTGGGGATGCAGAGATCCACCCACAGCCCATGGGGATCCACGGGGGATGCAGAGATCCACCCACAGCCCAGGGGGGAGGTGCCCACACCAGAGTGGGAGAGCCTGGAGGAGGCTGGGATCCAGTAGGAGACCCAGCAGAGAGAGAGAGCCCTGGTTCCAGGCTAAAGCAACCTGTCCTTAAGGACTGCAACCCGTGAGAAGAGAGACCCATGTCACAGCAGTTTTGGCAGAGCTGTCTGCCTGTGGGAGGGACTCACATTTGCAGCAGTTTTGGGATGATTGCTGCTTGTGAGATTGGAACCACCTGAGGAAGTTCACAGAGAACTGTCTCCTGTGGGAGGGACCCCACTGTGCAGCAATGGAAGAATTCCTTTCTTTGAGCAGCAGAAGCAAACCTTGGGTGATGAACTGAGCAAAATCCCCATGCCCTGTGTCCCTATGCTTTTGTTGGGAAGGAGGGGGGACTGGGGGAAGAAAAGGTGTTTTTAAGGGTTTGTTTTACTTCCCATTGTCTTTCTCCTATTTTGTTAGTAATCACTTCAAATAACTTGTAGCTCTAAACTGAGCCTGTTTTACCCTTGGAGTGTTTTCTCCCAGTCCTTTCCTCAACTCCTGAATCCTTCATTAAATTTCTCTCTCTTCTGCCCAGCTGTGGCAGGGGAGGGTGAGTGAGTGACCTTCATGCATGCCAGGCATTTGGCCAGTGCCAAACCACAACACCTAGCTAAAAACAAAACCCAGAAGCTTATTGCTTTAGATGAGATACCAACTTTTAAACAGTTTCCCCCCAGTTCATAATTGATACAGGTAACCCGTATTGCTTTTGGGCACCTCTCATGATGATTTCATTATTATTTTTGCAAGATTTTCTATAGTATGGGATTTTTGAAATTTACACAAATAATTCATTAGCCTTTCATTTCTGTATCAGATACTGACTGGTTCACTCTTGCCTTTGAGAAGTGCCTCCTGCTCATTTTCAGCTTCTGCTATACATTTTTAATTTTAGGTTATGGCAATTAACAGATTGTTCTGTGTGTAATGAGTACATTGTGTACCAAATACCAGCAATTAAAGAATTTCCCATGCTAATTTCTTCATGTCCTGCTAAGAATCAGTTCAGATTGTGTTCATAAAAACAAATTTTGGCTGTATCTGTTCTATCTATAGCTAAATATTTCTGAGCAGAAGCCAGGCTTTTGTAGTGAAGGTGATGGTGACAGATTGATGCAGGAGAAAAAGAAGAAACAAAGAACTTTAGGTTACATGTAAACTATTGGGTGGTTGGTGGAAGATGATAAAGATTTAGGAAGTAGATTTTCTAAATTTTCCTCCATGCCCACTTATCTAGGAGAAATGTGTGGCACTGTGTTTAAGTGCTCTTTTATCTGGTGTTTTTTTGGGGTTTTTTTCTGTCTGGAGGAAAGAGTAGCCTAGAATGTAAGTAAGTAGCTTAAAATCCACTTTAAAAGTACAAGGGTTAAAAACAGACCAAAAACAAACAGAGGAAAAAATAAAAGGTATAAATCCTCACTTCTGTGATCTGTAAGTTACTCGGAATCTTCATGCAGACTTTGGAACAAGAGTTGCATTTGATTGTTGGAAGCTGAGATAGAATTCAATTTATGCCATCCATCACATGTATTGAAGGTTATGTTCCTCTACTGATGTGTGCAAGCAGCTTTCTCATTGCCAGTAATGTACAGAACACAGTTGTTTTGGGGAGACTATCTTCTGTTTAAAGGGAGAATGTTTCTCTTCTCTTTATCAAATAGAGAAATACAGTTCAATGTAACCAAAGCTTGCTATGGGGTTCACCATTAAGCTTTTTGCTGTACACACCTTGAAGTATATGCTCTTTATAAAGCAGTCATGAGAGCTTAGATTGGGGAAAATTAATCTTTTGCTCTTTTGCTTTTATACTTTATCTGGAAGTTTAAAAGGAGTTTTGTACATCTGTANCAGAACTGACCTGCAGAAGCACTTTCCTTGTTAGTTGGTGTGACAAGTTAGGGGATAATGCATGGTAAGAGACGAAATTCTTCACTGAAATAAGGCAGTCAACTTAAAATAATTTTGCTGGCTATTGCAATGCGTTCGGGACACATTTGCTTGTATTGAAGGTTTAACGATACATTCTCTTATGATAAGTGTATCTTGCTCCCTGTGGCATACAAACAGGAGTTCCATGTGAGCGGAGCAGCGGCTGCTGTTATTTTTCCAGGAGGTGGCAGCATTGCTCTGTGCTAGTTTAGAGCATCCGCCTCCTCCGTTACTGCCAGGCCTTTATTCACCAATGCCTTCTTCATGCTCAGGAGCCACGCTTCTGTAGTATATTTTATATTCAAATAACTAGAAGATTATTTTTAAATTCAAGTTTGATGCGCTTTTTTTTTTTTTTTTAATGCTTTAGAAGCATGNATAATTGATACAGGTAACCTGCATTGCTTTTGGGCACCTCTCATGATGATTTCATTATTATTTTTGCAAGATTTTCTATAGCATGGGATTTTTGAAATTTGCACAAATAATTCGTTAGCTTTTCATTTCTGTATCAGATACTGACTGGTTCACTCTTGCCTTTGAGAAGTGCCTTCTGCTCATTTTCAGCTTCTGCTATACGTTTTTAATTTTAGGTTATGGCAATTAACAAATTGTTCTGTGTGTAATGAGTACATTGTGTACCAAATACCAGCAATTAAAGAATTTCCCATGCTAATTTCTTCATGTCCTGCTAAGAATCAGTTCAGATTGTGTTCATAAAAACAAATTTTGGCTGTATCTGTTCTATCTATAGCTAAATATTTCTGAGCAGAAGCCAGGCTTTTGTAGTGAAGGTGATGGCGACAGGATGATGCAGGAGAAAAAGAAGAAACAAGGAACTTTAGATTACATGTAAACTATTGGATGACTGGTGGAAGATGATAAAGATTTAGGAAGTAGATTTTCTAAATTTTCCTCCATGCCCACTTATCTAGGAGAAATGTGTGGCACTGTGTTTAAGTGCTCTTTTATCTGGTTTTTTGGGTTTTTTTTTTCTGTCTGGAGGAAAGAGTAGCCTAGAATGTAAGTAAGTAGCTTAAAATCCACTTTAAAAGTACAAGAGTTAAAAACAGACCAAAAACAAACAGAGAAAAAAAAAAGGTATAAATCCTCACTTCTGTGATCTGTAAGTTACTCGGAATCTTCATGCAGACTTTGGAACAAAAGTTGCATTTGATTGTTGGAAGCTGAGATAGAATTCAATTTATGCCATCCATCACATGTATTGAAGGTTATGTTCCTCTGCTGATGTGTGCAAGCAGCTTGCTTAATGCCAGTAATATCCAGAACACAGTTGTTTTGGGGAGACTCTCTTCTATTTAAAGGGAGAATATTTCTCTTCTCTTTATCAAATAGAGAAATACAGTTCAATGTAACCAAAGCTTGCTATGGGGTTCACCATTAAGCTTTTTGCTGTACACACCTTGAAGTATATGCTCTTTATAAAGCAGTCATGAGAGCTTAGAGAATTTAAAATTAATCTTTTGCTCTTTTGCTTTTATACTTTATCTGGAAGTTTAAAAGGAGTTTTGTACATCTGTAGTATTTCCTTTTTTAAGTTTGTTCTGCAGGACAAGTGTGTTGTCCAGGGAAAGCAGTATTTCAAACAGGAAAAAATATTGTTAAAATACCTCTTTCATTGCTATATTTTCATGGCATGGAAATACTTGGACAGGTCCCTTTCCAGTTTGTTCCAGCTTGGTTGGAGCAGAACAGGATGACTACTTTGACAAAGAACTCCTTCATATCTCTGCAGAATGCTCAGCAATGGATGTTTTGGAATTCCATGGTGCTGCATTGGGCTAAGTCACAATATATCTGCAGAAAGGCAGAGATCTTCGACAGTGAACAACTCTCATCGCAATCTCATTGCTGCTCAACATCATAGGAATCTGAAAATCAGCGTGTGCATTTTAGTGCATCATGTAAACTTCAGAACTGACCTGCAGAAGCACTTTCCTTATTGGTGTGACAAGTTAGTGGATAATGCATGGTAAGAGAAGAAATTCTTCCCTGAAATAAGGCAGTCAACTTAAAATAATTTTGCTGGCTATTGCAATGCGTTCGGGACACATTTGCTTGTATTGAAGGTTTAACGATACATTCTCTTATGATAAGTGTATCTTGCTCCCTGTGGCATACAAACAGGAGTTCCATGTGAGCGGAGCAGCGGCTGCTGTTATTTTTCCAGGAGGTGGCAGCATTGCTCTGTGCTAGTTTAGAGCATCCGCCTCCTCCGTTACTGCCAGGCCTTTATTCACCAATGCCTTCTTCATGCTCAGGAGCCACGCTTCTGTAGTATATTTTATATTCAAATAACTAGAAGATTATTTGTAAATTCAAGTTTGATGCGTTTTTTTTTTTTTAATGCTTTAGAAGCGTGCTTTTTATTTTGTTGCTTTCTAAGTCAATCTGCAGGGATCTTGCACTTTGGTACTTGAAACACTGAATGCAACATGCACACAAAAAAGGTCTAGAAAATGCAAAGCTACAAATCCACTGCAGAAAGAGTCTTGGAGGGTCTTCTGCTTGAATTTAGGCTCCAAAGAGTTATTACCCTACTGTGCAAGTGAAAAAGTGAACTGATTTTAAGGTGCACGACACAATACAGCTTCTAGGACTGCAGAAAGCCTGGCAAGGCTGGAGTAAAGGATCTTGGACTGGCATGGAGGAACATTGGTATTCTGTCCCTGTGGCTGTGACACTGAGAAAGCTGAGCCTATTGCTCAGCCCCTAAAATCCAGCATGATGGGGCTGCTTCCTGGTTTGATTTCTACTCTCTGATTTATCAGTGGCAGAGGATTGTACCTGACTGTCAGTTCTGACAGCAGCATGTTTTTAATACCAGAAGGTTTTCCCAGTGGAGCAAGCTGCCACAGAGAAAATGCTTGTTTTCCTTCTGTGTTTCCTTAAACCTCACAAACCTGATAATAAGCCTGCTGTTTTCTTACATGGAAGGATTAAAAGAAAACTTATTTATTGTTTTTATGAGGAAATCCATAACAAAGTTAACAGTATGAAAAGTGATATTTCAAGAGAATAAAAAAAATAAACTTTAGAACAGAAAACACAGGACTCCCTCAATACAATCAACACTTACTATAGTATGAGGTAATCTCTATACATAAGAATAAGAGAAGCAAGTTCAAAACCAGTTGTCTTGATTGATGAAGATTATCTAAGGAAGCAGAGCTCCAAGTGGCCTTTTGAAATGCTGAATTTAGAAGCAGAATGCTACAGAAGGTTCTCAGTTGTTATTATGAGAGCAATTTATGCATGAAATAACTGTGTTTTAGATTCTTGTGCACTATATACTTGGGCAAATATTAACATAAATTATCCTTGGCCTTTAAAGGGCCTTAAGATTTCTCCTGGAGCAGGTGGGAAGTTCCCTGTAGGACAGTGAGAAATGACAAAATGTAGGAATGGGTGGGGAAGGAGATCACTTTTAGCTTGGAGCAGAAGCCACGTGCCTTGGATTTGGATTCAGTGTCGTTGGGCTGTGTGAAACAGCTGCAGGCCTTTCAATGATGATGGAAGACACTGGATTTGCAGAAATGGTAGTGGTGGCAAAATAATGGACTTCAGGGCTTGTGTCTTCTATGTGATGGGACAGCCCACAAAAAAAAAAAAATAAATTCAAAGACCAAAGCAGAGCTAGCCTGGACTGTATTATTTTTTTACATCATGTTTTTCCAAGGAAGCCTCAAACCCACTGCTTGCTGAATTAGTCTTGCCTTCCTAGCAGACCCCTGCTACTTTCCAGAGTTTGATGTTCAAACAAATTTTCCCTAAATTGCCTTTCTGTGCAGAAAGAGATGTAATAAATCATAAACAGAGCTGAGGAGGAAGCTGCTGTAGAAACCTATTTGGCAATAGTAGTTGTTTTTTTTCTAACTAATGACTTTCTGACAAGCTTTTTGTTTGATGTTTCTGTTATCTGCTGAAGTTAGAATGGAAAATCAGACCAAGGCAAATTCCTAATGCATGCAGGTCTATAGGTATCAATTAAACTTCAAAATTTCCAAGGCAAAGTGTCTTCAAAGGAATTCAGGCTTGTCCTTGCCCAGTGGATACCCCAGTGCTGCTGAATGCTCCTCTGAATCACTCCTGAATTCTTTTTTTCCAAAGCCTTGAAGCCAATTTTCCTCTAGATGGCAGGACCACTTTAGGCTTCATAGTAGTCATTGAGTTATTGCCCCTGGTGCCCAAAGTGGTTCTGATAATTCAGTTGCTGGGAGAACTTTATATAGCGTGAATAACTGGGGAGAGGTAGGTGAGAAACAGCATTTGAGCACTCTGCATGGAGCATTTCCTGGGTGATGCATCTGCTGCTCTGGCATTCACCTGCATCTCTGAGCTACTCTTCAGTCATGTTTATCATGGAAGAATATATTATATATTGATATCGTATATAAATATATTAAGTTCTCCCTTATGTATTCATAGGGCAAAAAAGGCAAATTTTGTGTGAAATAAAAATGAAATCTCTACTGCAATCTTTGTGCATTACTTTGTTTCAAGAAGTACAGGCTAGTATTCTATCAGTCAGTGGTGCCTTTCTCACATGAGTGAAAGCAGCAATGGTTGTGTGTTGTTGGCATATCAAGTCACATTCCCTCTGTTTGCTTACTTTGTTTTACAGTAGCAATTCCACACAAGCAGGATCAAAATCATTGCTCTGACATCACCACTTTCTTCCTATACAGTAATAAAGGCTTTCTTCCATCTTTTGTATAAATAATTATTCTGCTGAAACAACCTAGGGGTTCAGATATGGAAGTGGGATTTAAATAGTTTGGCATTCAATACCAGTGAAAGGAATTTAATAAATAAGCTCTTGTTTATTTTTCGTTTTGTGAAGGGTTCTTCTCTGTATGTAAAATGGTAACAAACAGTATCTTCCTCTCTGAGATGCTCTTGGAGCTGTAAAAAATGTAGGAAGGTGCAGCACACTGGAGGCTTGGTTGAGGGTGATAAGTACTGTAGCATCCCTGTTTTTATAACTGTAGGTGTCTTGGTTACCACTGAAGGAGGTTTTTCAAACACTGTTTGTAATAGTGTTACTTCATTTTAACTCAAATGAGTGCCATTATACTCTGTTTTGAAAAACAGGATGAAATTTAGAATTCAATAAAGCAATCTATGAAAGAGGCACAGGAGTGCTAAAGTGATTTTGTTAATATGCTCTTAATAGGCATGAGAAGCTCTGAGATGACTCCAAAGTTATCCAGGAGTTTGAAATCTGCTTTGATTATGATCATGTATTTGTGTTATATTTGGACCAAATTATGAAGTCATTTGTAGCTGATAATTTACTATCCTTGCTAGGATGAAGTTAATGTTAATTCTCCTGACAACTGGGACAGGAATAATTATCTGCTTGCTTCAATTTAGCACGAGTTTGAAAAGGGGGTTGTGTGGAAGTAGATAACCTTTTTCATCAGAGATAAATACTTGAAAAAATTCAGCTTTCCCTTTCCTGACACTAAGAAGTCTAAGATGTCTATGAAGCTCAGTAATTCTTAGGTCTGCATAACTGATAGCTCAACATATTGCTAAAAGCTTTCTTGAAGCTTAAATATATAGATATTCCCTGATAATACAAATTGAAAACTATATTTCCAGCTTTAATCTAAACACACTCTTGGTATGTTAAACAAAAACATCATGGCTTTATGAAGCTAATTTTTCCTGTCAACACAGAAAGAACCATCTGTTACTTCCATAATATAAAATTGATAGAAACACTGTTTCTGAAGGCTTTGTTGCAGTGGCTTTCAAGAGCTGATCTAGTGAGATCAGCAGATCAGTGGATCTAGGTGATCAGTAAAACATATTGAATAACTGCATTAATAATATTTGATTTGTAAGTTGATTAATATAAGCATGATGGTGATGAAGATAATTCTGTGAAAGAAGAAAATGACAGAACTATTATATCCATTTTATACTTGAGGTTGCATTAAGCAAAGCCTTTCTGATCTTCCTATTCTTTAAACTTTACATGAAATATCTCAGATAAATGTGATACATTTCTTATAAAAAATTTTAAAGTATTTTAAATGGTTACAAATAATGTGTCAGAGTTCCTCATTTAAATGACGCTATATAATATGGTAAATTTTATGGTCTTATGATGCATTTTATTTCATAAGCCAGTAAATATACTTTGTTAGACATCTGGAAAACTTGAATCAAACTCTAAATACATTGGAGAAAGACAAAAATACTGTTTTTCCTTGGGGGGGAGAAGAATTTGAGCTTAGAAAACTTGCAGAAAATGAGGGCTTATTTAAACCAATTTCAATTCCCACTATTCATAACAAGCCATCTTTGAGAGATTGCTGAATGCAGGAGTTAAGTACATAAAGACATTTTAAGCATTCTGTGTGTAAATGCAGTGAAATCTCCATTTCCATGAGCACTGTTCTGCTGGGTGCTCATGAACAGACAAGGCTGCTCCAATGGCTGTGCAAGGAGAGCAGATGAATTACCCAAAGTAACCAATGCCAGCAAGTTGTGCTCAGCAAGAGATGTGCACCTCAGTGCTGGTGTAGAACAATGCAATATTCTTGAGTCTTTCACTTGTGTAATACAGCTAAAAAATGGGAGCAAGACTAGAAAAGTGACGTCAGTATTTTCATTTACCTATTAAATAGTGAAAAAAATAAATGGCACACTGTATCTATTAAATTTCTGACAAGGTTTACATGGAAATTTGCAGTTGTAACAGAAACAAACAAAATATACTCTAGATTACAGTTGAGTCACTAAAGATTTTAAAATTTTATTTTAAACTAAATTTTAATTCAAGAATTGTCCTGGAGTGGCTTTATTTCTTTCCAGAAATGAAAGAAAGCTTACATTCTCTGTTAAAAAGAGCTGTATCAAACCCAAAATGTTTAATCAACACAGATGAAGGAGTGGGCAAGGAAGAAAACTTCCCTGAGTTTTAACTCCTCTGTCTGAACAGGTACATAAGGACATGGAAAGAAAAACAAAGGTAAAATAAGTTCCTTGCTTCTTTCAGGTATTGGCCATTCTTGTGCTAAGTAATTGTTAATAAATGAACTTTCATATGAACATTTTGTCTACAAGAATGGTATTTTCAATTTGGACAGCATTGGCAGGATTTGTTTCCAGCTGATCTATTTAGAAATTATTTCTTGTGGACAGAGCACCGTATTGATGTTTTGAACTATCACAAAGTTGTGAACAACATCACAAAGAGCCTTGCAAGTATAAAGCAGTGACAAAAGGTCTGCAAGTCATGATTTTGTATTGTAAAATGTTGTCGTTTTATTTCTTCACATGATGACTTTGTAAAGGAAAAAGGTTCCAGACTGGATCTGAAAACTGCACATCCAGCTTTCTCTGCAGCTTGCCAAAGAGACTATCAGAAATGACAGAAAAGTATATTTTCCAAAGTTTTAAGGAGCCAGTTACTTGTTCAAAGCACCTGAGACTACCCTGTCTTGCTTTGCTCGTGACCAGGCTGGAGGTGACATGGAGGAACTCTGTCCTGCTGACACTTCCATTTGTGGCACTTATGTCTCTGTTAAATGCCAGCTGAATGTCACTGCTGCTCACCAGCCAAGAAGGCAGAATGAGGGAAATCCTGTGTCCCCAGGATGTAGCAGGAAGGGCAGACAGGTTCTCAGCTCTGAAGCACAGTGTGATTAACACCTTGTCACAAGTCATGCTGTGCGTGCCTTTAGCACCAGGAGCTACAGGATATGCTGAGTTTACTCACAGCTGATACACAAGGCAGCAGTTCAGTGACACTAATCAGACCTCGTGTGGCTTTTTGCATACCTGTGTGTTAAGGCTTTGTTCAGGCAGGACTTTCCTTCCCATTTATCCTCCACCCAGACCCCCATCTGTCAGACTCTGTAAAGGCTTCAAGCTGCTACATGGCTGCAATTTCTTACATGGAGTCAGAGGCTTCATCACGTGCTAGGGGTGGCAGAGGGGTGTCCTGTTATTCTTCCAAGCTGAAGTGAGCAACAACATGTGGGTCCTGGCATTGCTCCAGTGCTTACAGTCTTTGCCAAAATAGGATAGTATCAGTAGGAGAGTTGAAACAGCCTAAAAACTTCTCCTGTGCTGTCAGAGGAAAGTGGTTTGTAAAAGGTAGATGGGGAAGAGATTGCTGTGGTGGGCTCATCTGGCAGAAGCAAATGATGATTGAAACAAGATCCTTTTAATGAAGGTGTATGTTTTCCAGTTGATCAGATGTTATCATTAAGAAATATTGTGTTCTGCCAGTGACATCAAATTCATTTTGGAGTTGGAAGTATCTTGGAAGCCTATAATGGGTTTTTTTGCCTCCTAAGATCATGGTATTTCAACAAATTTGAGTAAAATTAAACCTGTTTTAAAAAATGAAAAGCTGCTTTCAGCTGGATGTGATAAGCTAACACTGTAAAGGTGATGACAGAAGAAGATTAATGTTATCTACAGCTAGCTTAAATACTTTTGTTCTTGTTCTTACCTATCCTCTGAAAAAAGGCAGAAAAGAGTGATGCAAAATCCTCTTACCATTAAGTGCTCTAAACAGTTCTCTAAATCCTCTGAAAATTAATTCTAAACTGTGCCTTAATGTGCCATGACATGCCATGCCTTGTCTCATAATCTTACTGAAACAAAATCTGGTTCTTGCATTTCTACAGCCCTCAGTGCCCACTTGGTTGAGATGTCAGCTGAAGGCATTCATGGTGATAGATGGGAGTTGATTGTTGCTAGGCTCTTGCAGGCCTTCTTCTTTTTAAACAGTGTTGGCAACTTTGGGAAAAGCAGGAATGCTCATTTTTAATACGTCTGTTAAAAACATGAAGGCAACGCATTTTCAGGGAAGTAGTAATGTAAATTCTAATCCACTCAAAAGGTTTATGGCCTTCTGAATTCTTGGAGAAAGTATTTCCTTGAAGGCATAGTGAGAATTATATATTTGGAGAGGAATTAATTTCAAAGTTAATTTTTAAATTTGTCTTTTCATCCTGATGCCTATGGCTGAGTGCATTATTTGTGTTATAGAAATGTCATAATTATGAATATCACATAAATTATTCAGTATAATCCTGGATTTAAGAAGCCTCCAACTATTAATATTAATTTAAGTATTTGAGAACCCAAAAAGTAAGTTGGGAGCACAGTAGTTTCTAGATTCTTTAAATGGTCACCCACTTCAGTATGCTGAGTAAAACTTTCCAAGTGGTATTATATCATGCATGCTGGAAAAGTTAAATATAGTTATATGGTAACCACCAATATACTCTGAAATCCTCTAATAAAGAAGCAAACATATGGGGCTCTAGATTAGAAGTTGCCAGGTTCTTAGTACTGACAGAATGCCAAACTCTGCCAGAGGTGCACAGGGAAAATTAAACTGAACTTTGAAATTTGCATTTCAGTTGCAGGGGAACTTGGAGCCAGTCTCACTGGAAATTCTCACTGTTCATATGTGTAACACCATGGTTTAGAATGTTGTCAGTAGTATGAAGTTTGGCATCAAAAGCAAGTAATTTGACTTCCTAATTACCTACTGAAAATCTTGTTAAAAATGCATCATAACAGAAAGCTAACAATGACTGTGAGCATGTGTGGAAGCTCTTAAGAAAAACTTCAAAAATCTTCAAAGTTATTTGTACTCTGTGTACTAGGCCTTTCTTTTAAATAGATTCCTCTTTTTTTTTTCTCCCTTGACCATATGGGGGTTTTATGATTTTCAGCATCTTCTTTTTTTTTATTCTCAGTTTTCTACACCCCTGTTTTTATTGTCTTTGCTCACCTGTTCTTAAAATAGTGTGTTTTTATAAATCAAGCACTGAGCTTTTTAGAGAGCAGAAGCTTATTTCTTCAGAAAAATCAGGTAATATTTTAAGCTTATTATAAATCTTATCCATTTAAACTTGTTGCTCTGAACAGTTCTAATGAAATGCCTTGAAGATATCTTTTTAGGAGGCTTTTGTTTTATGAATCCCTCAATTTTGGGTCTATATTCTACTTAAATAAAATTATCTATCTGCTATCCAACACCATGTTATTGGTTTTTCTGAATCAATTGCAGTTGAAAAAAATAGATTCTTTTTTAATACTATTGTGAATCCCTCTCATGGTGTGAAATTTGATTTAAGCTGTAATCTTACACTGCAGATTTCCTCACAAATAATATATCTAATTGCCATGTGCATTTTTTTTAATTTCACAGAGACAAGCCTTTGACAAAATAGCTCAAAATGAAGTTGTCTTCAATAAAATACATCTTATGAACATGGCACAACTTTCTTTTCAATAAGTGTGTTATGAAACAAATATTTAACTAAAACTTACAGGAAAAATCATTCATTATGAACCTTTTTTGAGTATTAGTACACTTTGAATTTTACTAGTACAGGGCTGAATGTTAGTATTCCTATAATGCTGTATTCTTTCCCTAGAGTACTAACACCCTTTATCTCTGGTGTGCACAATATTGAAAAGCAAGTAGATTTTCATAAAGGAACGTGTTTTCACTGAAAATTTTGATTTACTAATACTGTTATATAATATAGTACAAATATAATGGGAAATATTTGGATATGATAGTCTGTCTTGACAGAGAGGAATTGNTACATTTTGAATTTTACTAGTACAGGGCTGAATGTTAGTATTCCTATAATGCTGTATTCTTTCCCTAGAGTACTAACACCCTTTATCTCTGGTGTGCACAATATTTTATTTAAAAAGAAAAGCAAGTAGATTTTCATAAAGGAACGTGTTTTCACTGAAAATTTTGATTTACTAATGCTGTTATATAATATAGTACAAATATAATGGGAAATATTTGGATATGATAGTCTGTCTTGACAGAGAGGAATTGTTTGTGGACATAGGTATCTGTATTGATCAAAGTTTCATATTTTGTGGGAAGCTTGGGGCATGGTGAGAAACACATGTACATATCACATTGACCTCTCAGTGGTGGTCCTTGATGGAATTTATTGAAGTGAAAATATGTTCTTTACTGTACTGAATGTGTGATTAAATAATCTCATAGGAACTAAAGAGAAACCTGGACTTGTCCTGAAAAAAACAGTCAATTCATCTTTCAAGGATTTCTTTATTCATAGGTGCATCTCAAGGTGGATATAATCTCAAACTGAGAGTTATCCTTAAATGTAATCCAAGGTGCCAAATTATCAATGATGCACATATTGGAACAGTAATGTGCTTTTCTTGAGACGTTTTCTCATTCTACTGCAGTGATTTGTTAATACACAAAGAATAAATTATAACAGAAAGTAAAATACTTAAGAGATTAAATTAAATTAATCCGTATAAAAGATGTGAAATGATTGTATTAATTTTTAAACATATGATCAAGCTGTGACATTCTTGCTGAAAAAATTGAACATTCTTACACTCTCAACCAGTTTGATTTAAGACATAAGCCATAATCAGTAGTTCTGATTTTTCCAGAAGCAAAAGAAATGAATATAACTTGTTTGTAGAACTTTTGACAAGGAAGTGTATAGCCAGTGTCAGCATGCTCAGAGTCCAGCTGAAGATCACAATTTAGTGAAAATGATCATTTAGCAGGAATATCTGCGGGTTTAGGATAAAATACTGAAGCAAATGTGATAGGAGGTTAGATGTGTTTCTTAGGTGCTTTACTGCTTCAGAAGTGATGTATATTAGATGTAGATGTGATCAGCATATGTTAAGCATGGGAATATGGAGGTAGGTCATATAGATTCTACTGGATTGTCTTTTCCTGCTTATATGTGTCTGCTCCAGCCTAACTGCAATGTGTGGGGGTATTCCAGGAAATAAATATTCAAAAATTAAACTTATCTTATAATTAAAATGGAATTGTGAGTTCTGAGACTACAACAGTGAAAAGGTTCAGCTACTCAGACCTTCACTGTTTCACTAACTCAGCTGTAAGTGTGTAGTAAGTGGAAGTCAATATTGCACAAGGTGTCAATTCAAATACAAATCACTACAAAAATTCACTTGCTTTGTCACTAGGATCTCATTATAGATACATTATATTGGAATGAGATAGTACATTTAACAAAGAAATCAGCTGTTGTTTGCACAGACCTACTCCACCTGGTTTTAGGGGGATGTTCTTCAGTTGTGGTTATGAGATGCAGTCTGAGTTGCAGTAGATCCATCAATAGAAATTATTGCATTGAGCAGGGCTGCTCCATTTGAGGAAAGGACCAGAAGGTGAAGGGACTCCTATTTCTTGTCAATGTGCCACCATTTAACAATGTATCAAATTTGCCTCGTTGAAAGGCTCTACAGAGTTTTGAGAACTCTTGGCAATTTGGTGAATACCTTATATCTTATTCTTTCATGCTGATAGAAGTTCTTACTATGAGAAGCTGCTAGGGTCCAGAATAGCTTCTATGCCTTGTATACATTTATAACATTAGCCAGTCATTTTCCTGCTGTGACTGCACAGACAACTTCCAGTATAAAGTTGTTCACAAGTCTATTGATTTTCTTCATTCTTGCCCATTTAAGCTTGTAACAGATTAAAAATTGAAGTCATAAGACTTGGGCATTGAAAATGAAACTCGAGGTTGCCCTAAATAGTTTGCCTAGTCTAATATATGCTGATATTACAACTTCATACATTAATGTGTGCTTTCTTCATACAGTGGGAAGTGACTTGGATCCATTTCACGTATTTTATTTACTGATGCTCTTCTGCTGTATTTAGTCACTTTAAACTTAGCTGTTTGTCACATACTTCAACATCAAGGTACCTGTAAGATATAAGGTGCAATATAACCTCCAAATTGTTATTACAGTAACATTCAGTAATTCCTAGCAGTAACATGTGCATGTAACATTGGTGTTGTTCATTAGCATATAACATCAGTATTTCTCAGTTTCTTTTGAAAGGTAAGATGTTCTGGAACATGTCTCTTCTTTACAAAGTAGTAATAAAATTCTACAGAATAGAAAATAATTTTAATAAATAAATTATGCAAGACATTTGAAAGTGGGGGACAAATAGAAAATCACATTGTTAATACATTTTTGTAAGGAAATTATGTATTCTAAAGTAATTCTTTGGTGTTACAATTTGTTTTTGTCATTTGATGGGCAACATGAAAGCATTGAGAGGTTATCTGCTGATTAGATAAGTTTATTTGTTCTTAAATAATTATATTTAACTTTTAAAAATATTTAAAGGGATTCTTTTCTTGCTTTTCATAGATAGGAATCTTTATCTATGTGAGATCTAGCATACAGTTATTCACATGATCTTCCTTGTTCAAATATTATCAGTGTATAAAAGCTCATGCCCTAAACTTTTTTTAATTATAATTAGAACTAGCTTCTCTTTTTTACAAAAGAAAATATTGCAAATGTATGATTTTTTTCTCATATAATCATTTAGGCTGGATTTTTTAATTTATATTGTTCTTATTTTTATTTTCATTTTGTAAATATTCAGAGAATAGCTGTGGAAAATAACAATCCCCCTCCCCCTAGAAATCCCAAAATTTGTTTGCACAGACCTATTCTTTGATATATTATGCAGTTTGCTTAGGGTTGTCACATCAAAGAGAACACAAAATTAATTTATGTTAGTTTAACTCTCTTCCAATGCCCAGAGAGTAGGAAAATGAACACTGTCTGTGTAAGAGAATGCAGGAATCCAGCAAAGCATGCATGGTGCTTTCTCCCCAGCGTCCTTCTGCTCAGGGAGGTTTTGACAGATTTCTGTGTTCAATAACCTCAGCTGCACTTTGTTGTTGTTTTTCCATAAACATGATTACATGGGTTTGAGAGAGACTGACGTTTTGCCATGGGAAAGACAAATTTCTCCTCAGTTTAGTCATGGATCACATGAACTTTTTTGGTATTTCCTGATGGATTGATTCAGTGCCTTACTTGTATGGGAAAGGAGAATAGCTTACTCATGCTTGGTGGGTCTCTATGCTGCTTGTGATTTTATAAACATTATTATATGCAATTGTTTCTGTCTCTGTTCCAACATAGTACTCTGTGATTAGCAAAGTGATAACAGTCCCTTTTTGGTTTTTTTTTTTTTTTTTTGCATTTTTCAGTTTAACAAGCAAACACTGATAGACAAAGTTAGACATCTTTGCAGATGTGTGTGGGGGTATGGAAATCTCTTTAGGCTGCTGATGTGTGCAAACTGTGTGGAAAAAATACCTAACCTACTTTATGACTGTTTTTTTGGGAGTGTAATAGAGAATTCATGAATATTCAACTGCTTGCAGTTGTAATTTTGTGTATTTTTAGACTAACATTAATAGTTTTCTATAATTAAGTAAGGAAGCAAACATGTTTGTGTGATGGTAATTCTGGGAATAAAATTAGAAGGATGTTAAGTCAAGGATATTTGAGGAATTTAAACTCCTAAATATATATATATTTTAAAGAATGTTTCATTTAAATGGTTGTCACCATCTCTTCAGCATGATCCAGTAATTCTGTTTAAGACTAATTATGTTAACGTCCTAAAATATGCTTAGCAGCAGCAATTCAGCTTTCCATTTTTTTTCTCCTCCT
>VWYE01008178.1:28264-41840 GCA_013398995.1 Alaudala cheleensis | reverse complement strand
CTGCTATGGCCACTATTCTGTGAAAACAGACAAAAAATGAGACTTTAAAGCTTCAGGTTGTATGAGGTTCAAACTGGCCCTCAAACAGTGAGAGAGGCAGGGCATTAAAGGCCAGCCCTTGCTAGGAAACACTTCAGGGGTTCCAAGGAATTCCCCTTTTCTCAAGGGTGTGATTTTGAGGAACACCAACAGACATACAGAGGTTTGTGGAGTATGTAGAGGGTGCAGATGAAACAATAGCATCAAGAAAGCACAAAAGTCTTTCAGAGAGATGATCAGGTTGAAGTCCAAAGCAGTCAGAAGCACACGAGGGAACTTGGTTCTACCACTGAAAATCACTGGTGGGATAACAGACCCTTGCTGCTACAGTGACCAAAGTGACCAGCTGGCTCTCAGGGGATTTACTGGTGACACACTGCTCGTATCAAAGATGGCAGGCTGGTTCCTTGGTTACCTGTCTTCAAAAGTGGGATGGGATGAATTCTAAACAATTTTGGGGTAATGCTTTTGTTTTTTTTTTCCTAGTAAACTTGGATCTGTCCTCCATCTATATCACAGGTGAAATTGCATTTTGATGACCTATCACCAGAAGTTCAGGAGCATTTGCTATCCCTGTATATTTTCATGGACCAGAAAGAAATGCTGCATAATCAGTGAATATCCAATTTTAATAAGAGGAAAGAAATACCTGCCATGTATCCTGAAGGATGCAAGGTGCCAACAGGATCAAGAATAATGCTATCCTCCAAAAGTACATATAATTTCTTTTCACCTGAGTTTCTGCATATTTCAAAGATAAAATTAAAATTTTCAATGTTACTTCACATTTCATAAGAAAAATTTGTAATAAATGCCAGGAAAAGAACTTCAGAAAGACAAAGAAAAGCACAAAGAACAAATTATGTTGCTTATGAACTATTTTTATCTTGCAGGGGACCAGAGCACTGGATGCTTTATACAACACAGAACAAGTTGCTTCCTGAAGAAAAATGTGTTTTTAAAAAAATTCTGGATGTTTGTGGTAAGATAGGTAAAGACAGTGTGGGGAAACAAAGAGAGTTCGTACCAAAGGTAACCTTGCCTCCAATGTGTTGCAGCTGTGTTAATTATCCTAGAGTGGGAACAGCCTTGCTCTCACAGCTCTGGGTGTGATAAAGAGTGAGCTGGCTGGGAAGGGGCTTAGTTTCAGTTGCAGCTCAGTTGGAGTTGCAGTTGGAGCTGCTGCTGTGCTGTGAAGTCCCAGGGACAGGAGGTGGTGCAAGGGACAGATAAGGTAAGACTTTGTACCAGGGACTGATAGGGACAGGATGGAGTGAGCTGGTGTGTGAGGAGGGAGAGTGAGGAAAGAGAACTGACTGAGTGGTTGTTGGCATAAATGGACAGACCCTGAGAGCTCCTTGGAGATGCCTTTGGGAAACAGGATAGAGTCTGTTAAATAACAAGGTGTTGGTGTTGAAGCGTTCTGATAAGTGCGAAAGGAAAGACTGATAGAAAATAAAGTCCTAATTCTTGGGGCCCCTGGAAGTTTTTAAATAAGCACTTTGTGCGTTTTGACCATGACAACTACCACAGGTGTTGACTTACAGGTCCCACTTGCACAATATTTACCTTGAGATGAGTACAGAGGTGAGACTAACAGAGGGAACTACATGACCAGCAAATGCTGGAGGGTTCTCTGTCCTGTTCAATGTCTGCTCCTGCCACAGGTGCATCCAGGAGCCCACTCAGCTCTTTGGAAGTCTCCACTGACACCCCCCGCCCAGTGCAGACTGAGGCTGCACCACCTTCAAGGTGCCAACCTGTAGTGACCAACACAGTGCCTGTTTCTGCAAGAAATCCTATCTGCTGTCCCATCTCACTTCCTCAGCAGAGGCAGGCTTTGGGTTACCCTGGTTTTCCCAAAGCAGGTGTTCCCAAGCCAGGAAGAAAGCATGTTTGCTATCCAGGATTGAGGAGAGGGGCTCAACACAGCTTTGTGCTGCCAAGGAACTCTGTACCTGCCCAAAAGCTCCTGCTATCTTCCCCTGCCAAGACTGCCAGTGTCTGCTGTCCTGGGAGGTAAAACCTGCCTAGCTAAAACTGAGTGGGAAGCACTTCCTGTTTAATAGTAGGCTTTAAAGTCTTTCCAGGCTTTGTATAACTATGGTATTTCAACCTCAGCATACTGTGGAATAACAATATACTACAGTAGTTGTTTAACATATCACACTAAGAAATAATGCTATTTTATCCCCATAAAACCTTTCAATCATTTTGTGCTCCTTCTTATAAGCCTTGACTAATTACAACTTTGACATATGCTGGCCTAGGTCCAAATAACTGAAATACCACAGTATGCACAGGCTGTCTTTTCTCAGAAGCCTGAGTAAGTGAAGTAAAATGTCTGTATCTTCTCCCTAAAATTGGCTTCAAAATTTAAAGCCTCAGGTGAAACCACATGATTATACTCCCTTTGAGTATCCAGTGGTCTAGCACACACATAAGACCTTAAGTAGAAAACATTTAAAATATGTGATAACTGTGATTAAGAGCAGAACTGCAGTAAAGAAATTTCAGTACTTTCTAAAGTTGTTTTATTTCATATGAACATGTAAAAGAGATTCTGCCCTCATAAAAGATGTTTGATCAAATTGCTTCCTTGGCAAAGAAGGAGCTCTATCCAGTCTTTTTCCCTGTAATATTTTAAAAAAATTATGAGAAAAGTGCTTTATTCAATGAAACTATCTTCTTCTAAAAATCCTCCAAGTATCTAGGAGAGAAATCTTATATAACTTTATTAGAAAACTGATTCTCTGATATTCAAAATAAATCAGCTTCTGTGGATTTAACCACAAAAACAAAAGGTGCATTTATGTCAGACAGATTTCAAACATGAATGCCTGATTTGTTCTGTGTATCTCGTTGAACACCAGTGGTTTGGAGACGGCACAATAAATTGGCACTGGTTTAGATTCAGTTGCTATAACAATTGTTTTCCATTACAATTGATCTTGCCTGTTCCCTTGCAGATCATGGTGCAAATCCGTGCTGGTGCTGTGCCTGAGCCTCCCAGAGCAGCAGGCAAAGGTTAACTGTGCTTCCAGTTCCTGGTGCTGTTGCTCCCTGACAGGAAACCTTCACTGGGTGAGCACAGGGTACCAGGGATGGGAGCAGCTGAGGACAAGCAGCAGCCCCTGGTTTGACATGCAGGTCGTGTCAGGTGAGGTGTGAGGGCTGTTCTGCTGCAAGGTTTAAGCCCTTCTGTTTCCATGGAAAAGCTGCTCCTTCAAAGCCACTAAGCCTTTGGAAAAACCTGCTTCCACACATCAGCAGCGAGCAGTTGGAGGTTAAATGTGCCAAGGACCTGCTTTGTATTTAGCTTGTCCCATGCTCACTGCAGCACCTGAGGAGGGGGATGGGATGACACAGATGAGACACAGAACATGGGTTTCATTTTCTGTGACACCCAGCTGGAGGAGCACCCCGCTGAAAGTAAGTCAGGAGAGGAGAGGAGGACCTGAGAATCAGGCACAGGATATTTTTGGAGTTTGGTATTGTCTGGAGGAGACTTGTGAAGAATTGATGCCCAAAAACAATGCAGATGGGATCTGAGGAGAGGGGAGTTCTGTAGGGGGGACATAAAGAAACAGAAACTATGAATTGGTCAAAAAAAAAGGAGTGGCATGTCAGGGCAGAACTGGTGCAGGGACTAGGGAGGCACAAGAGCAGAAGCCAGCAGGATTAGAGGGGCCTGGGAAATGAAGACCCTGGTAAATGGAAAATCCTCACCTGGAGTTAAATCTGAGAAATGAACAGACACCTGTATTTTGCCACTGATAAATGAAATGGGGCAGTGAGAAAGCAAAATTTCCCATGATGGTGAGCTGCTGCAAGACCTCCAGTGTTTGGCTTCTGATGTTGCATTCTCCTGGCAGGCTCCTTTGCTCACCTGATTTGGAAGTAGGCAAAGGAGTCACTGGGAGCAGAGACTGGACACCTCTGCCCATTGTCCTGTCTGGTACTAGAGGGGTGAGCAGCAGCCAGGACTGACCCTTGCACACCTGGAGAAGGGTTAAAATTTCTTCCCCACTGGAGAGCCACAGGACACCATGGAGTGTCATACCAGCAACTGAAAATAAAACAAGTTCATGTCTGGTATTTTAGAAGTTTAGGGATCTGCACAACAAGAAAGGTCTCCCCATAATCTGCCTGTAAAGAGTGCTGTGATAGGTGCACCAGCTGAAAATGAGGAGTTGTCACAATCAAACACATGTCCCTTCCGAATCAGCAATCCCTTCAAGGCACTGATGGACTGGGCTTTCAGGGCAGATCAGGGCTTTTTGGGCTAGAAAATGTCCAAGTATCTAACTTCTACCCACTTTGAAATGGTTTCACTTGTGGCAAGAACTTTGGAAGAGGTGAAGGAGAGAAAGGGGGAATGCAGGAGTGGGAAGGATGGTTTCACACTGAAATGATTCAACTCCCAAGAGAAACCAAATCTGTGCTCCTCAGTTGCCATTGCCTCACATGGGAATTCAGACTCTCTCAGTGAGCTTTTGAAACCAGGGTGGTCCAACAGACTGTAACACTTCTAGGACAGGTGGATTTGGCCCATTAGTCACTACCATAACAATCAAAATAATCAGTAGGAAATCCTCAGAATATTGTTATGAAGACAAAGGTCTCAAGAAATAAAAAATGACCCTGTTTTGCAGATTGAGCAATATAGGGTTCAGGGTATGAAGAGTATCTGACATCTGTGAACTCTCATGACAATTTTGAACCTGTGTCAGGGATATTTTGGTCCAAATGTTGTCTGCAGAAGACAAAGCTCACACTAATGATATTTATTGTTTGTACTGTGCATGAAACAAAGGAACAGACCAAACAAAACAAAAGGCTCTATGGTTCTCCAAGCAAGGCAGGTAGAAGCAAATATTTGATTATTCCAGACATATTTAAGCTGGAATATGTCCCTGCAATATCACCTGCAATAGAAACAGAGATAAGGATAGAAAAATGGCCAAAAAAGTGGGCACATGATCAATTATGAAGAATGTATAATTCAAATATGAGATGTGAGGTGTCATGCACAATGGAGTACTGTGTCCCTATTTGAGAACTTTGATGTTTCTCTGAAATGGCAAAAAGCCCCAGCCCAAACCTAGTATTTTTCCTACTTTGTATTTCATCACAAAATGGCATTTTTAGGTCATCCAACAGAGCTAGTAGGAAATATATGAGTATGCAATTTGAGAAGAATTTAAGAAAATATGGAAAGGCAAAACCTTCCAAGAATATTGAGAAGTAATATTGCTTATTGCTTTGCAGTAGATCTAAAAGAAGCTATTCAGCTCTCCTCCTCTGCACTGCACTAAAGCTATTACATCACCCAATGAGCCTTTGAATCAAAAGGAAAAACTTTACTGAAGACAACAACAAAGAAAGTGGAAACTTCACTGGTGATTTTGTATCCTGTTTTAATTTTTTTTTCCAAAAAAGTTTTTGAAAGTAGTTAATATACCATGGCAGTATTTTGGATCACCCATCTGGATGGATTTTGTTGTGTGTGTTTTCTCAGAACTAGTCATTTAACTCTCTGCCACAGCAGTGCTGTGCATATGTCTCGTTGACGAGAAATTTCCATTACTGTTTTTAGAGAATAGCCAGGAATATCCCCAAATTCTCACTTCTGTGTGATAATACTGTGTGTACATCTCCAGTTAAACACAGAGAGATAGAGTTCTTGTTCTTTCATGTGGATTAATTTCCATTTATCAACCCTGAATTTCATCTGATCTTCACCTAGTCATTCAGCACTGTGAATTTTCTGCATTTCTGCAGGAATTCAGCTTCAGAATTAGCCATCCTGAATAATTTCAAAAATTTTGCAAATTTTGTTATCATTTCTGAATATCCTGACAATGAAGGTCCTACTACATAGCTCTTGAGCCTCTCAATAATATAGCATTTTCATTTTCTAGCATATGGACAGAGTCAAAAATTATTTTGGTTAATTGAAGGAAATCTTCTTCAGCAGTTTTTACTGAAAGCCCTTGTTGGCCTATTTTATTAATCCCACATATACTGGAATGACAGGTCCACCTATCCAGTAAACTGCCATCTTCACACAATACTTACAGTTTCAAAAGCCATTCCTGTGACTCACCCCAAATCTGTAATTCCATCCATATTTATTATTCCATTTCTCATTACAGTTCCTTGCCAATCTGGCTGGTGCTAAAGTCAAAAGAAACAATTGGTCTTTCCCAAGATGACATGACTCAACCTTCAAGATACTTATGGTACTATATTAACCATTTATTTTATTCCCCTGATTCTGGCTCAAGCAGCAGGTAGGTTATTTGCTTAATAGTTTGTCAAGTCTATGATTCTACAGAGTTCACAGATCTGAATTTCTTTTAAAAACCAGGACTTTTGCATTTAGTTTATTGATTTCTGAAATTCTTGCTGTTGATAATTCTGGCTGCCACAATTTTCCCTGATCCTGGTCTCTGCTTCTCTGCAACAGTGGTAAATTCCCCACCTTCCTTTGCAATGAGTGAGGATCAAAGCTTTTAATCTCCATTGTCTATTTGTCCTACTGACTCTGGCACACTCCCCCTTTCTGATGTTTCAAGCTTTGATTATTGGCTTTTATGTCTTCATCAAGTTGCTCCTGTCTTTTTCTTTTTTTCCAGTTGCTTTCCTGATCATTGGGATTTTATTTGCTCTTTTTTTTTTCAAGTGGATACCGCTGCCACTTGGGTCTGGGGGTTTTTTTAACTTTACTCTTCTGTTCAGATGTACCAGCTTTAAGGTGTAGCAATGGTCCTCTTACGCCTTAAGTTTCTAGTATAATGTATTTAAATAGCATTTAACCTCATTGTCTGTTCACAGTAAATGTCTCTTTAAAAAGCTTACTCATTTTAGGGTAGCTTTTTTTATCTTTCTAACATTTAATTCTATTGTGAAGGATATCCATTTTTTCCCTCTCAGTACCACTATTGAATCCATATATCTTCTGGTCACTGGCATTGGGTGGCTCTTCTGTCTGTGCATCCTCAGCCTCCAGTCCTGGGACCTCCTCAGAGCTGATAGTTACTTGTCCTCCTGTGGGTCTGTGGACTGTTTCCCATAAAAGCAGGCATTAGAGGGGTAACTGCATCTTGAAATTAAATTTAGCTAGGGTATATGAGATAAGTGATATCTCCCGATGCTGCTCTCTGTTTTCTGCCCTGATTTGCCTCCTTCCAAAATGATTTTCAGCACAACTCTCAGAACTCACTCCCACTGACAAGCCTGCAGGAAAAACACAAACTATTTAGAGACATTCATCTTGCTGAGTTCTCTACCAATCATCTCCACAAAGGGAGAAAAACTGCAGAGTGGAAGGCAGATGATACAAACATGCAGAGTCTTTACCTCTTTCCTGCCCACCAGAAAACACCTCCCTTCCCGTGCTTGCAAGTGCACATCACTCCTTCTACACTTACCTGATGCTCATAAACAGTCTCAAAAACTCTCACAGGAAAAGATAGTTTAGACCAACTTAGGGCTGAAGAGGTTTCTCCATTAAGGAACATATAATTAACTGGCACCTCAGGATGAATCCTTGTCACACTGTAACCCACTGATCCCCATCCTGATGAGAAAGCCCACCACAAGGTTGTAAACACCTGTGTGAGTGAGGTCAGGTCAGGTCAGGTCCTCACCTGCTGCACTCTGCAGTTCCCCACCCAGCTGAATGCAACTCACAGCATCTGACAGGGCAGCTGCTCCACCCCGCTGAACAAAGGTGGAGAGGACATCAGGGCAGCTTTGGACTCCTGCTATTTCCACTCAAATGTCTCTGGTGTCACTAAAAATGTTCAGGCTTCTTTTATACTTCTTTTTAGTCTTTTCCTTCATTTCTAAAACTTTGCAATTTCCTATTCACTCTTTGATCTGGCCATCTTCCTCTTTAACTTGATGGGTTTGGGGTCAATGCCTCCCAGCCAGTTTTATGTATTTGATACAAGCACAAACTGTTCACACCCTGCTCTCACCTTACAAACTCTGGTTTAAACAGGCCACTTGCCAAGGGTATCCCATGCAGGCACCCCCCAAAAAGTGCAAGTCAAGGATCTCTGGCTATGAGTCTACAAAACAGAAAGAGACTCCACTTATTTTCTAGAGGACAGAGGTGAATTGGTCCAGGTGAGCATAGGAAAGGTGCCTGGGTTTTTACATCTCTCCAGACTGTTCTGACAGCGCTCTCAAGAATTAAGGTTTTTTCTTTAGTATCCTACTAAAGAAACCCAGTGCTCTTCCCCTGATTCTGAATAAGACTCTCCTGTAGATAAGTTGTATTTGGTGCCTGGAAGCAAAGACCATTAACCATAAAAATATCAAATTTTTTAGATTCTCTTTTACTTATTTTATCCATAATGTAGAAATCCAAGATGACAAATGGCTGAGAAAGTCATAAGGTTTTTGTGACATGAAAACAATGAAATCAGTTTTTATCTGATTTTAATTTTGTTGTCCCATGGAGGAAAGTAAGAGATTACTGAAACAAAATAGTCAGTAGGCTGAAAACGATCTTAAAGTATGTTAGCTGATCCACACTAAATCTGGCACAGCGTAGCTTGTTCCAAAACCTTCTCTCATTTCTGTGAGCACTGAAACAGAGAAAAGCCTCAGAACTTTTCTTTAGAGACTCCTAACTTCCTTAAGAATCCAGAAGAGAAAGGGAAAGACTGAAAAGAATTGACTGCAAGAGGATGGCAGAAACAGTTAACACTGAAAGAAAAATAAAGTTTAAAGCAAAGCCAAGACACTCAAGTGTCAGCTTGACAAACTAATTGTATTAGTAAACAAGGTAAATTGTAGAAACAGGAAATAAACATTTTTTAAAATCGAATTTTCTCTTCACTACTATAAAATAATCAGATTGATGAAATGGAAGGTGGACATTTATCGCCTTTCTTTACAAGATGTCGTGTGAAGTTCTCTGTCCTGCCAATTAGTATTGATCTACTTCACTTGATAGTTCCATTCTTTCAATGAAGTAATAGAAACTGAAAGATAATTTGCTGAAATAATTTTTTCATTAGGCTGCTCCAGACCTAGTCAAAAGCTGAAGAGAGCTGGCAGTTCATCGTTTGCAATGATATCTAATGGTGTTGCCACATGGCTTGAGATTTTAATTTAATATCTTTATAAAAATGAGCTAGTCTGCAAAATAAAACATACTTTGGAGAAGATTTTGGTGTTCAAGTTGCTGCAAAGTTAAGTGACATATGGATAGAGGTAAATGCTGGATGATAAATTGCTTTAAAACAATGATGGTATTTACTCTGGCTTGAAATTGTTGCTTTTTTTGAAGCAGAAGTGAGATGCATCTGCTTTCAGAGACAAGCTAAGTCACATTTATATCAAATCCAAGAAAATAGAGTAGGCAAGCTAGCATAATAACATTCTTTTTTCTTTTGACCTGTGCTTCTTCAGAAAATGTTTTCTGTGCCTGTAGTTCCACAGTATTTCAGAAAGTTATCTCATCAAATCCTTGGTTTGATTTTTCAAGCAAAAGATCAGCACTGGGCCTATGAACAAATACAAATAGCCTTCTGTTATGCAATTTCTGACTTTCTGTGTTCGGGGATTTCATTTATATCTCCCAATTTCTTTAACACTTGTCTGTTTGTAATTCTGTCTTTTGTTTTACAGTCAGCTTGTAAGCTCATCAAGGACAGAAATCCTTCTTTGTTGTGAATCTGGGCAATGTCCCACTCAGAAGGGTCAAGGTCTAGGTCTGGAAGCACGAGTTTCATGGTGCAAGGCCACCAGACCTTCCAGCAATCTTCCCTGCAGGATTTCTCAAGCACTTCAAGGGTGACTGGGACAGTTTTAGTTGAGATAACTCCGAGAGGGCTGATCTGCTTTGCTCTGTGAGGGCTCTGAGGTGGCCAACAAAGCTTCCACTGCAGTCACATTCTGACTGTGGATATTGTTGGGATTTGATTCATAGGAGCAAAGGGGGGTATCTGGTCTTGAATTTTGTGAATTGCTTCCTGGCTGCTACTGGCTTTAGCACCTGAATCTAAAGTGACTGGAGAGGAATTCTAAACAGGCTTAAGCTGTGTGGACATAGGTCCATGCAGACCCCAGGACTGTGGGTCCTCACACTCAGCTGAGTAAATGTCACACCTAATCTCTGCCTGCAAATGCAGAAAATTTCCCTAATTTTCAACCTGCAAGATTAATGAGAGCCCAGTTGTTCTGTTCCACTATCCCAAATTAATGAGAAAAGACCCAATATAAGAGGGATCTTATGGATCCTTCTCTGGGTCTATGGAAGGACGTGCTGGGGTGGTTCAACAGGAGGCCACAAAGATGATCAGAGGACTGGGTCCCCTTTGCTGTGGAGACAGGCTGAGACATTTGGAAATGCAAAGAAAGTATCTCAGCCTTTTCCTTACCCTTGGTGGCAATGTTCCCTTCGGTGCCTAATAAAGGATGGAGATTTTCCTCAGCCCTCTTTTTGCTGTTAATGTGTTTATATAAAAACATTCTCTATCACCTTTTACAGCAGTGGCCTTGCAGAATTTGTGTGTTTTACAAGGCCAGCTAACACAAATGCATAAATTAATACATCTTCAAAGTAAATCAGGAGTCAGGCAGCCTTGAACATGAAAACATACAGCAGTAGATTTGAGGTGTGTTGGTCAAGATTTCCCAAAAAGATCAAAACTAATGTAAAAGCAGCCTCAGTAATTCAGAACTGAGATACAAATGGTTACCTAAAAACTTCTAAGCAAAATGAAAACATTTATAATTATTTCTGAATGTAACTAAAGGACAAATAACAGACCACTAATAACCCCACAAAAGCAGGAGAAAATCTGAAAACAGACACCCACTAGGGGAGTGTTCTGAATAAGAAACACCAAGTATACAGGAAAAAAACTCTAAATATGTGCTTCCACAGGAATCTGTGAAAATTAAAATAGAAATCTAGCTCTAGGGGAGGATTAGTAATGCAAAGGTTGGTGTTTTCCGTTTTATTCTGCATTTTCTTCTCAAAAACAGAATTCCATCCTCTTCTTCCAATACCACTCCTGTGTTCACTAAGTTATTTTCATGACTGATAAGTAAACATTCTGATCACTTCTGTCCAGATTTATTGATTTTTCCTCTCTAAAGTAAAACTGTCACTTTTAAAATTCAATGCTAATAAATAAATTAAATTAACTGTTATTAAGTGAATTCAAGCAGCGTGAGGCTCAAGAGCAGCCTTCCAGATCAATTGTTTTCTCTTTTGGGTGTTTCATCATCGAAGCACCAGCATCCAAAGCACTGCCAAAAGTCAGAGGATTTATCTGCAATTTATTATTACTTCAACTCTCCTTTGAATCTTGAAATAGTTTTTGGGAAGGTTGCAACAGGTAACCACACAACCCCAATGGCAATAAATAGCTAAGATCTTAAGTGGTCCTAATAAAAGTTAAAAAAAAAAAAATTAAGGTCAGCTTCATTTTTTTGCTTCATTAAAAAACAAAAAGACATAGAAATTTCTTCACATTTTCAAATAAAGCAGCATAGTAAAACTTCAGAGTTAATTTTGGATCTTGAAAAAATAAAAAATTAAATTTATAGACAAATGTAACCCAAACAACATACCCACTTACTGGCAGCTTTCCTTCAGCTACAAGAAATTAGACCCTTTATGGGAAGTCTCCTAACTTTGAGTCAGACCAGCCACAAAAAATTAATGTTTCTGATTCTGTTAAATATATTAAGTTTGCAGCAAACTAGCTTTCAATCAGAGATGGTCAGACAAAAGACATCATTACACAATTAATGGAAAGGGAAAATTAGTGCAATATTATTTGAGACTGCACATATTTTTAAGCCATAGATTCTAAATGTTCCTTTCATTCCAAAGGGAATGTGAACAAATAACTCAACAAGTAATTTACAAATATATACAAACCAAAGATTGTCAGAATCTTTTGCTAAAGAAGTTCTGATGTGTGTTGGGAATGACTGATTTCAGATTCTTAAACAGTCACCATCAAAGTTACTGGCAAAAATCAGATTTTAATATCAATTTGTGTAAGCACAACTTTGAGTTTCATGACAAGGTTCACTCTGTTACTGACCACATAGATGAGACAGACATGGGAAAATTGGATTAGAATTAATTCAGAATTATTTACACGAAGACCACAATTGCAAAAGGGTTCAAGGGATATAGAAAGGGTTTAGGAACACTCAAGTTCAGTAACAATGGTGCCATTCCACTCAGGCTACAGTTCAGGTCAGTGATTTTTCAAGGCTAAAGAGAATAGCTGCTTATCCTTTTTTCCCCACCTTGCTTGGGAAGATGTTGCTCCAGTTACCACCTTTATTGTTCAGGAGCTCCTGGAATGGTCAGGGACTCATCACCACCACAGTGTAAAACTCTTAATGGAAATGGACCCAAAAATTGTCTCTGGATGAAATTTCAAGGAAAACTGGCTTAGAAAGAAAAAATAGAAAAGAGCAACCTGATAGGAGAAGCATTCAGCAAGTAAATAACCCTGCTGCAGAGTTAAGTAAAAAGAAATTTCTTATTAGAAGAAGGAAAATTCTTATTATGCAATCTAAAATTAATTACTGTAATTTTAACACTACTTACTAGACCTAAAAGCCTTTACTGCATTGGTTTTTTGTAGTCTATTGTATAATATTTGTAATCACATGTTTTGGTTGAACTTCTTGACCTCTATGGAAACCATTAAAACAAGCCAAGTGAAAGAAAATGTTGACACTGGGCCTTTGTACACTTGTCATGGCACAGTATGTACCAAAAGTGGTCATTCTGAAGAAAAAAGGATAAGGAAGGACTCAGCTTATTCAGAACCAAATGCAATTATGGGTAATTTCAATGTTAAATTAACATAAAAATCAGTAAATTATTCATATACAGTCATGGAAAGATACCCATGAAAAGAAACTTCAGTAAAGTCAAAAAGAGAAAGCAGGAGTCTCACCATATGAAGAAAACAGATTAAGGACTGCATCAGAACATCTCTTTCTTTACCATAAATCAAGAAATACAGTGTATTGGTCTGAAAAAAAACCCTGGTATTTGCAGAATCCTGGGTATCAACGTTAATCTTGTTTTCAAATGCATAGAATAAAAAATACTGTGTTCTTGAATCTGAAAATGCCCAGGAAAAGAATGTTCTAGCCATAAACACAACCTGGATTTCCTTTTATATGCTTTTTTTTTGCCCTTTTCTGCCTGTTTTAGTCTTTTTTTCTCTCCCTTTTTTTTAATGGGTTCTATTTTTACTCTTGCAAATCACATTAAAGATACACATTATGCCTCTCTATAAAATAGAAAGAATTCTTTAAACTGTAAATTCATTGCAAAATATATGTCCTTGTTTTCTTGACTAGCTTAATCTTTGTTATAAGAGTATAAGTTTATTATAAGATCTTATTTTAATCTGTATTTATTATAAGATAATACATATATAGTAGATTACTTTTAAATGTTCAGTTAAGTTAGAAAAACTTGGCATGAATAAAAAAGATATTATTTTATTATAGATATATTATTTTA
>VWYE01008178.1:0-26225 GCA_013398995.1 Alaudala cheleensis | reverse complement strand
ATATATTATTTTAATATAGATATGTATTTTAATTTAATTATTGTATTATTGTAATTTTCTAGATGAGGCACAGGCAGCATTTTAACAAGATGTTTTACTGCTGAAAATACTAAGAAACTCTCAAGAAATTGAAACTCTGAAGGTTCTCTTCATCAGGTTATCCAGTAGCCTGAGTGAGATACAGCTTCAGATGTAGACTCGAGGTAGTCTATTTAGACTGCTCCAGATGAAATTGAGATGTCTGTGAGTAAATGTTTAAAGCTCCCATTATAGCTGCTGGAGTCTAAAAGTTTCAGTCTCAAGCAAATGAATAGGTGCCCACTGTGAGCAGCAAGTTATTTAGGAGCATGTTCCTTCTTCCCTTTCCGACTGAAATACAACCAGTGCCCGGAATAAAGTCACATTTTAATATATTTTTTTGTCATTCATGTCCAGCAGTTTTATTCTTTGCTGAGAGACAGCACTTCAAGGAGCTATCTACAGAGTCATGCTCAAAGTGAGATGTGCAGATACTCACAAATTTTCCTGCCTAGAGGAAAGTAAGAATAAAAGAGCAGCTTCTGTAGCCTTGTTAGACATTTTGCTGGTCTCAGATGAAAGCCACAAGGTCTAGATTTAAGGCTGAAACTGGCACCTGCTCAGAGGTTTCAGAGACTTCTGTGCCTCAGCAGGGATACTGCCCTTGGGAATTACCACACAGCAACAGGAGCCTGCACTCATTGTTTGGGGATGCTTCTGAACCCCTTAATTATTGGGATTTGTATTAGGTTCAGAAGTAGTCCCCAGCTAGTCACCCAGCTCCTGCTATTTGGAAAGTTATTGCTTTTCTAACCCTCCTGCTAGCCAAAACCAGTGCCCTGGGTGGCTCTGGAGAACCTGTTTATGCAATGCTGTAAGAGATGTTTGCCAGAGCAGTGGTTTTCAATAAGCTGTGTAAGCATCTTCCTGGAATTCAACACATTAATCACGCTGCATTTTCTTCCTGGGGCAGCACGCTACAGGGGTGGTTATGGAATCAGTTTTGATAAAGGGGAGAAAGTTCAGGCTCAGGAATTCCAACATTTTAGTATTTCTCAAGAACATTAGATTAGGCAGTTTTTTTCTTTATGCTCCAACACGTGGATGTTTTGTGAAACAAATCTCAAAGAAACTTCATTTGATTCATATATTACATTTATGAAATCTGGTTAAGCAGAATTTGAAGCTCTTAGCCTTTACATTAATATTTTTGCCAGGGCCCAGACACTTCTTTCAGCAGCCAGAATGAACATATAAAATAACAAAGGCCAAGACACCCTGGCTTGGTGGGGAACAGGTTCAAACTCTGCATATCTCTGCTCATAGATATTATGCACAGTAGTGTACCTAAGGCTCACAGTATTATCAATTCCCCCAACTCTGTTGGCATTGCAAATTTTGATGACTTACAGCGCCTAAAAGATAAATGAAATTTCTAAAGCAACATAATTAATACTATTCTCAAAGTGAATTTCATGAGGCTTTAAAAAACCCTAATTTAAAATGATCTTTTTTAATCACGAATTTCACAAAGGGCATTCTGTAATACAGAATTTATTCATTCACTTAAAATGCCCAAGATGTGCCAAACTATGAATTAATAATGATAGCTAGTCTTTTATGTCAAATTGATCTTACAACTTTCCCTCCTGGGGGAAAGTTCGTGATATTTTGTGATCTGCTTCAAGTGATTTCAGTGGACTTGAGGCACACAAGTTCAGCAGTGGATGTTTTGAACCCTGCACTGCCTTTCTCAGCAAGGTAATAGTGGAGTCTTTGGCATTTATTTGATTGTGTTTGGGTCTGGGGATCTCTGGGTTATTATTGTGCCCCCAGTGGGAACAATTCCAGTGGCTTCCATGAATGCAGGGTCAAGCCATCAAATGGGGGCAGAGCACGTGACTTAGAGCAGAAGACAGAAACACTGTATGTTTATAGACTGCAAAATGGAGCAAGCAGACAACCAAAGAAAGATGAGGTTAGTCCATCATCCAGGGCTGCATTTCAAAGATTGACCTATCCAAAGGGAGAGAGAAAGAGGACTTTGTTTCATTAGCACAAACACAGTCTGCACAGAACAAGAGGTACTTCTGTGTCTTCCCCTCTGATAAATGAATGGCAAAGGATCGTATACAGAAAACAAGTTGGGGACAGTAAATCCCACATTGTAATCCTTCTCCCCATCTCTCAANACAAAGGCCAAGACACCCTGGCTTGGTGGGGAACAGGTTCAAACTCTGCATATCTCTGCCCATAGATATTATGCACAGTAGTGTACCTAAGGCTCACAGTATTATCAATTCCCCCAACTCTGTTGGCATTGCAGATTTTGATGACTTACAGCGCCTAAAAGATAAATGAAATTTCTAAAGCAACATAATTAATACTATTCTCAAAGTGAATTTCATGAGGCTTTAAAAAAACCCTAATTTAAAATGATCTTTTTTAATCACGAATTTCACAAAGGGCATTCTGTAATACAGAATTTATTCATTCACTTAAAATGCCCAAGATGTGCCAAACTATGAATTAATAATGATAGCTAGTCTTTTATGTCAAATTGATCTTACAACTTTCCCTCCTGGGGGAAAGTTCGTGATATTTTGTGATCTGCTTCAAGTGATTTCAGTGGACTTGAGGCACACAAGTTCAGCAGTGGATGTTTTGAACTCTGCACTGCCTTTCTCAGCAAGGTGATAGTGGAGTCTTTGGCATTTATTTGATTGTGCTTGGGTGTGGGGATCTCTGGGTTGTTATTGTGCCCCCAGTGGGAACAATTCCAGTGGCTTCCATGAATGCAGGGTCAAGCAATCAAATGGGGGCAGACCACATGACTTAGAGCAGAAGACAAAAACACTGTATGTTTATAGACTCCAAAATGGAGCAAGCAGACAACCAAAGAAAGATGAGGTTAGTCCATCATCCAGGGCTGCATGTCAAAGATTGACCTATCCAAAGGGAGAGAGAAAGAGGACTTGGTTTCATTAGCACAAACACAGTCTGCACAGAACAAGAGGTACTTCTGTGTCTTCCCCTCTGATAAATGAATGGCAAAGGATCGTATACAGAAAACAAGTTGGGGACAGTAAATCCCACATTGTAATCCTTCTCCCCATGTCCCAGAAATGACTGCTGGACTCTGTTTAAAGACAGGATTTGTGGCCAGGGTACTCCTTTATTTTTAATCCTTGCAGTCCATGTAACATAAAGTGTGGGCACAGTTGAGGGAACAAAGGCTGAGAAAGTCTCAAAAGTCTAGCTCATCCACAGGTTTCTGCCAAAGAACAGAGGTTCAGCAAAAGGAGGTGGAGACAGCCCATAGCCAGGACTGCCTACAGACTTTTTTCCTTAACACAGTATTGAGAGGCAATGTTAGTGCCTGGACAGGAGGAACTGAGCTCAATCCAACACCCCAATGTCCCTCACTGACACAACACACATACTTACAACCCCCTACAACCACATTTCCTTCAACACCACCTTAGATACAACCAGGGATCCTCCCCAAGTTGCTGCATCCCAGTGAGTGACCTGATGCTTCCCTTACTGCCCTCACACCCCGCTAAGAAATCATCCCTGAGAGAGCAGGAGGAGCAGCCATAAAACACAACACTGCAGCCAGGCAAAACAATTTGGGCTTTTTTATAACATATTCTAAAAGATCTGGAAGGACATGCTTTTTGCTTATCTGCCTTCCAAATAACCTATTGCCTGTTCCTCATTAGTGCACATTAACACAAGCTGGGGAGACAACCTGGCATTACAAAGGATACTGAGGGATTATGAGCTTCTGTGGTTTGTAAAATGTAAATTTACATTTGAGGGCAGGCAGGGGACATCAGATATCTCTGTTTCCCCCGCAGGGATTTTTGGAAATTGCTCCATATCAGATGCAGTGGAAAATGCTTGCAGGCCTGGAGCATGAGGTAAGGAGTCAACTGAGCAACACAGAACACAAAAGCAACAGACTTCTGAAAGACTGGATGGAGCCTGACTCACCACAAGAGGGGTTTTTTAAATCATATTGAGTTTTTTATTGATGGCACTTTGCAGTTGAAGTCAGTGGCCTGGTAAGCATTTGATTTATTGTGAGTTTCATCAAGGAAAAAGAACAGTTCACCACTCACCTCTGATTTAGCCAAAGTTTCAGCAAGGCTTGACTGCAACATACCTTCAGCTACAGATGGCTCATGTGTTGCCTCCAGTGACGTTTTCTGAGCAGATAGGCAGAAATCCTCTAAGAGCCTGACTACAGGACAGAGGTTTTGCCTGTCCTGAGCTGAGACAACCTGTTGGGTTTTCCCTCTATCCAACAGTTTGTGGCAGGGCTGAGCAAATGGAATCTTGAATAGGTTATGTGAAGAGCTTCCCACCTCACTACAAGCAGATTGTGGCAAGAGGTCCTGCTTTTCCCTTCCTACATATGTATGCAGATGAAGGATGAGTTTACCCAGCAACATGACTGCATAAATCCAGCCCATCTGACTACTTTTGTTCTCAGTGCTCAGACACATAACAATACTATCTGAGTCTTAGCACAAACCTATTTTACTGTGTTATAAAGTATTATGTTTTTCTTTGCATTCAATAGGGGCTGAGCATGTACCAGTACTCAGTCATAGCTGATTTTGTGGCATCCCTAAATAGCAGTGGGAGTTATAGCTGTGGAATTAGGGCTGCATGGCACACCTGAAATGTTGTGCTCTGAGCAAAGACATCCCCAATCCCAGGGGATTTGATGCTGAGCCAGTAATGAATCCCAGCATACCCTCATCACCACACAATGTGGTGAAGACACCAGCTGTTCTGCAGGGTCACCAGGTTGGGTGGGTACCACCACCTCGAGCTTTGGCTGCACCAAGATCTAAACCACACTGGTTGACACAAACACTTCCTGCACACTTAATTCTCATTACATTCAGAACTTCTGTTTCTTTTTCATTTAGTAAGAGGAAAAGAAATATGATTTGGCTGTTTGTCTGAGCTCAGGTAAAATAAATCACTGGCTGGTGCCCACAAATTAGCATCTTCCTCTATCAGAAGCAGACTCTGTGGGGAGTGACAGGTAGGGCTGAGCTTGCTCCAGAATGGGGAGCCTCTGAAAGTCCTTCCTCTCTGCTTCCCTATGAGGCTAGCTGCTTTGAGGAAACATTTCTGAGGGAAGCTATGAGTAGTGAGAAAGCACAAGCTTTATTTTACAATGCTGAGTAATTCACACATCAGTGTATGGACAGAAAGCTGTAAATTATCTCATGCTTAGCTGAAAGATAAACACTCTTATTATGAGAAATTAACTGATATAAACTCACCTATCTGCTGGACTCCATGTATGAACCTGGCCTGAAGAGATGGCTACCTAATTCCCAGGTCAAGCAACAGCATTGCTAATGATCTAAAAGTAAATGAAGAGAAGACATCCTTGTAATCAGAAGACATACCTAATTTGCTGTTATACATCTATACCATACTGTTATTTTGTACAGAAAGTCAGATTTACAGAACAGCATTTAATAAATACAGCTCTTGGCATTAGCTGGATTCTCATACAATTTGGAAGAATTTCAAGCCTTACTTAACTTAGTTTTTCAGTTGCTGCAATACCCAGAGGTACCATGGAGTCAGAATTCATCTGAACCCCGAGGTAAAACAAATGTCACAGGTAGCAGCCAGGTCCTTCTCCTCTGAAATGCCTCCACCATACGTCAGTGCCAGGAACCAGAGCTGACCTATGCTGAGGCATTTTGACTTCTGCTTGATGTTGCAATGATATTCCCAGCATTCCTGTTAAAAATCATGGGCTCAGCTCAGCTCCTGAGTTTATTCCAAGCTCAAGAGCACTTCTGTCCTTTACTAGAACTTGCTGTGGTCTCTGCTATGATTTACTAACTTCACATATCTGATTTCAAGGTTAATTAGAAATTTTTCAGAATTTCAAGTGGAAGATTTTGTGACAACTGACACAGTCTGTGTGTTGCAGGGAGTAAAACATCAAGACCCAGACTGAGGAATTAACCTGAAAGTATCCAAATCCATGGATGTGTGTTATAAGTCCCTCTCCCTAATGCTGTCTAGTGGATCAGCTCTATAAAGGAGCAAAGGAAAACTATGGCACATGAAGGAAATAAGAAAATATAAAGGGAGAATTTACACCTCTACAAATCACTCCGTTAAAAAGATGAATAGATTTGGTCCTATCTCCACAAATCCATGGAATACTGTACATGAACACAAGACTAGGCAGGAATTCTTCCACTGTCATGCCCAGTTTCCCAGGCACAATTGATTCTGCTGCTGATTTCTCTCCTTCAGGCTCTTCAGCAGACAAATCTGACTGCCTGATTCTCATACCATGATCTCCCTTACCACAGAGGCAATTAATAGCATGGAAGGGTGCTTGGAAAGAGGTAATGCAACTTCTTTCCATGCTGTTCCAGGCAGCTTTCCCTGTCAGCGCATGTACTCTACCCAGTCAGGACTCCTCCTGCAAAGCCCACAGATAATAATGCCACCATAGTTGATTTCTCCATTTTCCAGATACCTTAATCCTCTAGATGGCTGGAAGTTCCTGTGGAGCATCATCTTTGTAGATGTGTTTAGGATTATAGTCCATTCTTATTATACATGGTAGTCATTGCTAATATCAACAGCTATTTCACTACCAACTCTTGATTTTCAAAGCAGTGACTGCAAATTACCCTTGATTTGTTTGCGTCATTTACAACAAACAAACCTCCCAAAACACAAGTCAACATGTCCATCTTATTTATCACTGCAGCTNGGGCTGAGCATGTACCAGTTCTCAGTCATAGCTGATTTTGTGGGATCCCTAAATAGCAGTGGGAGTTACAGCTGTGGAATTAGGGCTGCATGGCACACCTGAAATGTTGTGCTCTGAGCAAAGACATCCCCAGTCCCAGGGGGTTTGGTTCTTGATGCTGAGCCAGTAATGAATCCCAGCATACCCTCATCACCACACAATGTGGTGAAGACACCAGCTGTTCTGCAGGGTCACCAGGTTAGGTGGGTACCACCACCTCGAGCTTTGGCTGCACCAAGATCTAAACCACACTGGTTGACACAAACACTTCCTGCACACTTAATTCTCATTACATTCAGAACTTCTGTTTCTTTTTCATTTAGTAGAAGGAAAAGAAATATGATTTGGCTGTTTGTCTGAGCTCAGATAAAATAAATCACTAGCTGGTGCCCATGGTGACAAATGAGCATCTTCCTCTATCAGAAGCAGACTCTGTGGGGAGTGACAGGTAGGGCTGAGCTTGCTCCAGAATGGGGAGCCTCTGAAAGTCCTTCCTCTCTGCTTCCCTATGAGGCTAGCTGCTTTGAGGAAACATTTCTGAGGGAAGCTATGAGTAGTGAGAAAGCACAAGCTTTATTTTACAATGCTGAGTAATTCACACATCAGTGTATGGACAGAAAGCTGTAAATTATCTCATGCTTAGCTGAAAGATAAACACTCTCATTATGAGAAATTAACTGATAAAAGCTCATCTGTCTTCTGGACTCCATGTGTGAACCTAGCCTGAAGAGATGGCTACGTAATTCCCAGGTCAAGCAACAGCATTGCTAATGATCTAAAAGTAAATGAAGAGAAGACATCCTTGTAATCAGAAGACATACCTAATTTGCTGTTATACATCTATACCATACTGTTATTTTGTACAGAAAGTCAGATTTACAGAACAGCATTTAATAAATACAGCTCTTGGCATTAGCTGGATTCTCATACAATTTGGAAGAATTTCAAGCCTTACTTAACTTAGTTTTTCAGTTGCTGCAATACCCAGAGGTACCATGGAGTCAGAATTCATCTGAACCCCGAGGTAAAACAAATGTCACAGGTAGCAGCCAGGTCCTTCTCCTCTGAAATGCCTCCACCATACGTCAGTGCCAGGAACCAGAGCTGACCTATGCTGAGGCATTTTGACTTCTGCTTGATGTTGCAATGATATTCCCAGCATTCCTGTTAAAAATCATGGGCTCAGCTCAGCTCCTGAGTTTATTCCAAGCTCCAGAGCACTTCTGTACTTTACTAGAACTTGCTGTGGTCTCTGCTATGATTTACTAACTTCACATATCTGATTTCAAGGTTAATTAGAAATTTTTCAGAATTTCAAGTGGAAGATTTTGTGACAACTGACACAGTCTGTGTGTTGCAGGGAGTAAAACATCAAGACCCAGACTGAGGAATTAACCTGAAAGTATCCAAATCCATGGATGTGTGTTATAAGTCCCTCTCCCTAATGCTGTCTAGTGGATCAGCTCTATAAAGGAGCAAAGGAAAACTATGGCACATGAAGGAAATAAGAAAATATAAAGGGAGAATTTATACCTCTACAAATCACTGTTAAAAAGACGAATAGATTTGGTCCTATCTCCACAAATCCATGGAATACTGTACATGAACACAAGACTAGGCAGGAATTCTTCCACTGTCATGCCCAGTTTCCCAGGCACAATTGATTCTGCTGCTGATTTCTCTCCTTCAGGCTCTTCAGCAGACAAATCTGACTGCCTGATTCTCATACCATGATCTCCCTTACCACAGAGGCAATTAATAGCATGGAAGGGTGCTTGGAAAGAGGTAATGCAACTTCTTTCCATGCTGTTCCAGGCAGCTTTCCCTGTCAGTGGGTGTACTCTACCCAGTCAGGACTCCTCCTGCAAAGCCCACAGATAATAATGCCACCATAGTTGATATGTCCATTTTCCAGATACCTTAATCCTCTAGATGGCTGGAAGTTCCTGTGGAGCATCATCTTTGTAGATGTGTAATCGATTATAGTCCATTCTTATATAACATTATACATGGTAGTCATTGCTAATATCAACAGCTATTTCACTACCAACTCTTGATTTGCAAAGCACACTGACTGCAAATTACCCTTGATTTGTTTGCATCATTTACAAAAAACAAACCTCCCAAAACACAAGTCAACATGTCCATCCTATTTATGACTGCAGCCTGTTTTCAATTCAGTATTTTTGAAACACTAGATTTGCTTATTGCTGTCATTGCACAGAATAATGTCCCATTATCATAATATGTATATCAGAAAATACCAAAGGATACATTTGTAAAAAACAAAGTTGAATAACTTAGAATTGATTTGAATACACTTTGATTAGCAGCCATAAAATGTTGTTTATAAAATAAAATGGCCTGGAACTGCAGCTTCCCATTTCCTGATATCACAGATGTCCTGTTATTATGTCTCAGTCAACATATATGCCAACAGCAAGGCAGCTACTAGACTTTGTAAACTTCCTCCTAAGTCTGTATTGCCAACTATTCTGACTATGATATGGATTCCCACAATTCCTTCCACCAGCAAATACAATAATTTATAGGAGGTAGGAACCTGTTGGACATAAGCCAATATTCCTGTATTGGTAAAATATTGATAACTTACTAACAGTATATCAGATGTCTTAGCGTGAAGGAAAGGCCAAAATTAACTATCATTAAACCAGGTGAGAAGATAGAAATTATCTTTTAGACTTATCTCTTTAAATTAGCATTTACAGACCAGTAAAGACTGAGCCCAGTCTGAGGATCACCAATACACATTTCAGTCTGGAACTCAGCAGTCAGGTATTATCCACCCAACTAAACCTCAAACTTGATCATCTTTGACAGTTTTAACATGGAGGCAAATGGCTAAAAGATGTGACTGGAACCCTTACTTCTTGTTTGCCCTTACTCTTGCCACGAGACCTATGGCAGAGTACCAGACTACTGGTTGGCTGAAGGCTAAAATCTCTACAAAGTGCCTATTTTGCCTATTTTTACTGTCATTTTTGTAGAGCTCCCCTGTTTCTCTGTGTAATCAGATGCTGTGTGTTTATTCACCACTAGCACAGATCACTCCAGGAAAGAGACACTGCAGTACTTACATGAAACAAGACTCACTAGGATGAGGTTCAGGCCCTACCAGCTGGCCAGTGTGAAAACCCCATCACTGAGTGTCTGCCAGCAGGATAGTATCCCCACATGAATGAAGTAGTAACTCCATGCACACATGTCCCTCTTGGTATTGCTGTGGTTCCAGAGTCCCTGGGGGTCTGCTGCACAGATTCCACTGCCTTAGGCTGGAGCAGCCTCCAGGTACACACCAGTTCCAGAGGGCAGGATGCTCTGTTTGTTCAGAAACAAAAGTCACTGATGAAGAAACATGAAAATACTGCCTGGCTCTTATCTGTGCCATATCTTGCTTGTAATTAAATTCAGGTTTCCAACTTGGTCAGTCCAGTTTTCCCATAAACAATACATTCACTTTAACCTTTAGCTCCCCAAAGTGAAATATTAAAATTAAGACATAACACTCATTTCTTCCAAACTATACATTTACCTCATTTAATAGTTTCAGAGCCACATTTCCTTCTTCTTCCTCCAAAAGCCAATCTTGCTGCTAGAGATTGATTTTATTCTGTTATTCCCTACTGTTGTGAGTAGTCAAAACCAAAGTGTTATTTCTACTTGTCTTGATTCTTTTGTTCTTGAATTAATGTAATCTTTTCCAGAGGTAAACATCATGACTATTTAATAAAAAACACATTTATATTGAGGGACAAAGCCAGGCATTGTGACAACAAACCTGGTACCTCAGGACACAATATAACAGATGAAATTATTTAACTGCAAGATTTTATTGTGGGATCTTGCAGAGAATGAGGATAGGGGCTTGAAGATAACTTCACTCATTTCCCATAGGAGACAGATCTCAATAAAATTGTTCTTAACAAAAAGAGAATAACAAATGAGGTTTTTACTGACAGACTGAGGAAATAGTGCTTCTAAGTTATTTTTGACACAGATTCAAAAGTAACAGGCAAAAGAACATTTCCTTTGTTTATGAATACAAGCCTCACTTTATTGAGACTCTGGTGTTTTTAATAGATAGGTCAAAACAAGTTTAAATGATTCCCTGTGTTTTCATGGTGTATTGTTTTGCATTTGAAATTGGGCAGGAAAATCATCCCAAGGAGAATGGCAAGGCAAGTGTTTGCCTGTGACTCAGGGAGAATTTTTTGGTCTGCCAAAGGTGTGTGTACACATCCTCTGAGTTACGGTGGGCACATCCACTGGTATCACCTGCACCCACTGCTTTCAACCACTGCCATGAACTTTAATTACTTTTCAAGTATGATGGATTATGGTAGTAAAAATACTGGGAACAACTAGGATCAGCTAGAACAACTAGTATTATCTGTATTCTGTCTTAAAATCCCTTAGGTGGTCCTAAGACCACGATCCAGCAACATGGAGAGAAAAATGAAAGTGGGACGTAAGAATAGACAGAATGATTTGACCAGATGACATTTGCAAAATGTGATCATTGTGGAGAGAAAAATGAAAGTGGGACATAAGAATAGACAAAAATGACATTTGCAAAATGTAATCATTGTAGATGTATTATAGGCAAAAAGTGTTTTGTACACCTGAATTTTGGCAGTTGTCAATCAGATTTAGTTGCATCTAAATCTGAATGAATGTGCACAAAAAAGACACTTTACATGACAACTGTAGGAGAAGGGAATACAGGTGACCTGGTCCCTGATAAGTAAAAGCTGTGTTAATTCCAGTACAGCCTCACACCGATGAGCTGTATCCAATAAAGATAAATGTGATAAAAGGGAATAGGCTTGCTGATTCCCCACGAGAGGAATCAGGAGGAACCTTGAGGAAGAGGGAGTGAGAGGATCATGAAGAAAAAGGCTCCTGGGGAGAGAGAATCACTGTTGTGAGGCCAGTCTGGGTGTGCAGTCAGAGCCTGTTGTTGGAACATGCAGTCACAGTCTGGCTGAGTTAAAGCCTGCATTCAGAGCCTGTAAAGTAATCCGTGCAGTAAAATAACCAGCAGCCAGAGGCTGCAAGGGAAACCTAAAGCAGGAGCTTGCTGCAGCCAGAGTCAGTGAATAGTTGGAGTCAGGATGGCTGAGCTGCAAGGAGGAATAAACCAGGACCCTTTTCATGCTGTGATAAACAAGAAGTCTCAGCTTGTTTCTACCGTCTAACAAGACAGCTGCTGCAACAGATAACCACTCTTCTGAAATATCCTTGTCTTTCATTCCTTTCTTATATGAACTTGCTTACACAGACACATAATTTTGCAAACTGGAAGTCACAAAATGTCCGTTTAGAAATATTCAGTCTGCAGTGAAGAAGTTCCATTCACTAACACTGAAGTAGTTAAATAGATTATAAATATATTAATAGAATAATATTTACATTACTATAATATAGAACTGAAAAGTCATAATTCTCACATGAACTTGACGTGCAGATGTGATTAAATTTAAATTAATTGCATTTTCTCAAAGATTTTTTCCATGGCCTCCAACAAACACAGGACCAGGGTGGATCCTTGAAAGAGTGAGGCAAGAAGCTACAATTGGTACTGCTTTACATGCTTAATGTCAAATCTGAACGATCAGAACCCAAACTCAGTTTCTGCCTAGCCTCTCAGTGCACTGAGAGCTGTTTTCAGCACCAGCATCTCGCATGTGCCTTAACTTGTCTCAGTGTGGATGGCAGCTGTGATGTAACTTCCATCTGAGCTCTCCTAAGATACAGGAAGGATGTGCATTTCCATGTGTGCTACTTCAGAGTCTTGATGAGAGCTAAGTTGTCCTCAGAAAGAGACAAACATTGAATAAGGCTCTACATGTTGCTAATCACTTGCTATCAACCATAGTTTAGCATACAGCAATTTTCTGTGATTGGAGTCTGTGGTCCTGTACTGTCTCCTGCCTGAAGGCAATCAAATCTGTGTTTTCTATATGAGTCCCCTTATCACTAAGCTAAAAATTTGAGAAGGGGCCAGACTGAACCAGAGAAACTGAGGGAATTCTTCTCAAACTGGGTTTAGGTTAGAGTATTAGTAAAGCCTATGATTCTCCTGAGAGGAGGTTGTGGCATTTCTTGAGAAGCAAAGAAATCTGCACTGCAGTTCTTGGCTCTTTTATTTTGCATCAAGGAGTCACTTGACTGTGACAGGAGACAGGAATTGAGAAGGTGCCATGGCAGTCATGCTGTGTCACCCTTGTGCTTACTCCTCTCTTTCTGGTCAAATGAATATTTGATTAGTTGATATAAAGTCAAAGGATTTCAGCTAGAGTCAGCTGCAGAAAACAGATGTGTTTTACACAGCTGCATTTGTCTCCCTTAACTGAAACACAAAAACCCTGTTTGTAATCAGCATTACTCCAATCCAATGCAAAGAATAAACTCAAAATTCCCAATCGCTTTTATTGTAGTTTTAGGAGAAATACTCCCCATTAGAGGAGTCATTGTACCTGCTGTGCTTGGAGGAACAAAGGGTCAGCGACAGAGGGAAGACAGTGAACAGCGTTACCTCATGCATGGATGAGAGGAGAGTTCAGGAGACACTGACAGGAATGTTTGTAAAGCCCAGAGGGGACTGAAGTGTCTGTGCTGTGGTATGAATTAAAGCTAACAAACTGTGATGCCTCTTGAAAATCTATTTACCCAAGGCACTGTCCAGAGCAAAAGATTTACCCCCAAAAACGTGTAAGATAAAGATTTTTGAGTATTTCACAGTTGCAGAGTATCCCAGACATTCCATGTTTTCTGGACACATTTGAAAGGTTCATGCCAAATTTATGAGTCAATCAGCTTGATTTATACTAAAATAATTAAGTATACTGGACAGAAAGTAAAATTAAAATATCAGAGGAACTGGGAAAGGAATACAGCAGTTTCAGGCTCCTGGCCATATTTAAGCACAGCAGGTAGAATCAGGAGGAAGTGCTGTTCCTTTGGGAGGTGGGGGCTTCCACTTCACTGGTTTATAATAATGGACACTCAATGGGCACTTGTAGAATTAAATTCAAAGCCGTACTAAAAGCTGAAAGGCAGAGTAAGGAGGCCCAGTCTGAAGAGGCACATTGGGTAGCATTTGATGCACTACAAAATTTCACCAGTTATCACCTGGAAGGGAAAAATACATTTATTAATAGGTCTAATCAAAGAGTGGATAAACATCTTGGGCCTAATGGCAGACAACAGCCCATAGTCAGCTGCCAGGTTGCAGAGAGCAGCTTTGATTCCAACATCTCTCAAGATGACTTTTGTTAAGTGGCATCAGAAAAGCATGGTTTTGCAGACAAGCTGTCTTCATTGTTCAAGCCCCCCAGAGAAACATATACAGAGAGTACATAATTGCCCTACATGAACTCCTTAAAGCAGGCTGGAAAACAGCTCTGGAAGCAAGGCACTCTTTGGACAGGCTACTGCATTATTCCTTTTAGGAATGATCTCATCATCTAATCAAAAAGAAATGTAGCCTCAGTGTTTCTGGAAATTGAAATTCTCTCAGTGGAGAATGGTTGTTTGCTATGGAGATTAAAACACTACCTCTCTCTGAGGAATTTTTACAGAAAAAAAATACTAATAGAATTCTATACTTGAGCAGGACCAAGGGGTGTTGAAAACTCAGAGGAAGGCCAGGAGTGAAGTGTGTTGGCCAACTTCAGATACAAACACAGAAATGATAAGTCAGTGTTGAGTAAAACCCTGTAACATGTTGAAAGTGGCATCATAACATCCAGGAAAGTATCACCTTTCATCACAGTTTGGAGCAGAAACAGCAACACAAAACAGGTGCATTCCATCTTTTCTGTCAGCTGACACTGAAGGCTGCTACTCATAGTCAGAAATAGTGCATTTGACAAATTTCTGCTGTTTACAGTTGATATCATTCAGAATATACTTGTCACCCATATGCCTGAAATTGAGAACTCAAGAATGTACAAATTTCATTTATGATTAAAGATGCTTGCAACATGACAGTTTAAAGATGCTTTCAACATGACTTAATCTATGTGATTAAAGATCACATAGATAGATGGAAGCATCTATGCAAAGTTTTTTCTAAAGGTGTTTAAAAAACAAACTGAAGCTCTATTAGTAATAAGTTTTGAAAAGAAGGCAAAACAAAATATTTTATTTACTCAGTGTCTGGGACTGTGAACTAAAGGTTATGTCACTCTCCCCAGTTTGGTGAGACATGACTTTTTTCATTATATCAGGTAGACATAAGCTGCAAATTGAGTCCTCCAGACTCACACAGATGTTAAAATCTAAGAAAAGTAAGGGTAGTGGTTTTAGCTTTCCAAGGTTTTTTGAAATTGCTTTCATCCATGCTGTAAAAAAAACAATCCAAAAAACCCAGTAGCAGTGCTGTACCCCAGAATTGGTTCAGAGTGGTAAATCCTAATATTCTTCTTATATTTTGATATTTGATGTCTAAGACCCAGAAAAGGGCAAGATTTTAAATTCATGTTATATACCTACTTAGACGTATGGTGAGTTGGCTCTTAAGTTTGGGAACAACTCCTAAGTCCAGTAATTCAGTAGTGGAGTGATGGATTCTACTTCAGTGTCAAGTTCATTATCTCAAGACAGTTCTGATGACAACTCTGTCCTTGATAGGATTTAATCAGTCTGCTCCCATTAAATCCCTGGAACAGCATTACTTATACATATGTTTAATCTCCTATGATTAAGTGACTCCCAAAAAAGCAAAAAGATATCCAAATGAAGAGGAGTTGAAGGATTATTATTCTTCTAGCAGGATGACATCTCACATCTCCTGGCTTTTGACATGGCAGTGCTGAGTGGTGGTGTATGGCTTGTCTTAGATTACTCTCTGGGTTATAGAATGGGCCAGTGGGCTCTGACTTGGCAGAAGGAGCCTGTTGAGTCACTTTGATACCATCACACTGCAGTCTCCAAACCCTCAGTCTACTCTGCTCTGAAATATCTGTTCCTCAAAGAAAAGGGGACTAGGAAAAAAAAAAGAAAACAAAACAAAAACAAGGCACCAAGCATTTCACAAGAAAACTTGAGAAGCAGAGTGAGATATCTTCCTTCCAGACAGCATTTTGTGTCTCATATGTTGTAGACAGAGATGGATCAGTGAATGTGAGTGGAAAATCAGGTTTTTATTTATTCTTGAAGTCAGAAGGGACCCAAAGCATACAAAAACCAAAGCAAACAGGCAAAGCACTCAGGCACTAACAGGTATTAAGAGACGTTACCTTGACAGAGCAATATGGTTGTAAAGAGACAAACACCCCATGGTTGGCTGGTATTTGATGCAACTTTTAAGCACTCTAAGGTTGCATCATGGATGCACAGACTGCAGATGACTCACCAAGAATCTGGAGTGATGCTGAACTGCAAGGACCATATCCAGGAACTGTCTTTTGCTGTTCTCTGAAAGAAGCAGTGTGTAAGGCTGTGGAAGTGAACTTCTGGGGGAAAAAAAAGGGAGTAAAATAGAGGGATTTTGTGCAAGAATAATCTATTTCAGAGCAAAGTTACTTCTAGTGTAACCTGCAACTCACTGCTTAAGGGGGCAGACCAGGAGGATAATTCAGAAGGTATTCAATTATTACAAGAGAAGAGGATAAATAAGCACTAATTCAGCATAAAATCAAGATGCCAAGAACAAAATTAATCAAGGCACTCAAGGGATAAGAGGAGATAAATGTGCTAATTTCCTATGTTACTGACCTGTGTAATAACAGGAATTGAAATGCATTTTTGAGCATAAATTCAGCCTTCTGGAGAGGAATGAAACTTGGTGAGATCTGCAGGACTGGAATGCTGCTTCTTCTCCTATTACCTGTTCAGGAAGGGATGAGTGGACAAAGAGGGAGGTAGAGTGCAAACCTATGTCAGAAATTATACTGTTTGCTGGAATCCCTTAGAGATCATAAGCAAACATTTAATTACTCTTTACAAGTTGATATCCTCCCATGTAGGACAGGGTGCCATGGACCAAAATCTTGAGCACAAGATGATCAGCTTCACACTAGGAGCAAGAAAGCATGTAGGTTACTGAGCATGCAAAATAAGGGAATCAAAACAAAGGGAGGTGAGGCTGTGGAGTTGACAGTCATTAGTAATAGTTCACAGCAAAGAAGAGAAATCATCCAGTAGTCAGAAAAAAAGGTACTTACATGATAAGCTGTAAAATTGCTAATAGGAGAGAAAAGAAATAAGAGGAAAGGAAGCATGATCAAGGATCCTCCCTTTTCATGGATCAGTTTGTTGATGACTGGTTGGCCAGCACATCTCATTGGGTGTCCAGCAGTGCTGTGTGAGATGAAAATGGTTGGGCTGATAATGGGTAGTTCCAGCTCATTGCAATGTATAGAGACACTCAATGAGATGATTGCTGTATAATCCTAAACTGTGTGTCTGGTCATGCTCTTCAGCCTCTGCAGCTGCTAAATGGTGACAGAATTAAGGTAATTTCAGTGTCACTCATCAGCATTTGCCTCCTTGCACCTGAGCCAGCTTGTTTGCACCTTGCCAGAATTTTTGAGAGGAACTGCTGAAAAGTCTTGCAGTTGCTGCAGTTCAGAACACAGCTGTTGCCTAAAAAACAACAACAAAAAAGATAAGTTTTGATATTAAAATGTGAACATGGGGAATACTGCTCCAAACCATTGTGCAATCAGACTTTTACTACTAGCCTGTTCATGAGTGAGATCTGCGTGATGCTGCATAACTTTGTGTAACTACAACTTCAAGTGCTCATGATTTGAGCACATCTGTTCTGCATCTGTGAGCTCTCTGCTTTACATAAGCAGTTTCACAGAGTCAAAAACGTGAGGACAGCTTTTATCACATCAATTGGAGGCAAAAAACCCAAATGGAAAAGCATGAATAAAAATCAAGTTAAAACAGTTAGAACCCTGTGGCTGGAAATGAAATCACTCTGGCTAAAAAAACAGCTCTGAGTGCTAAAATGAGATAATAATAATATTATTAAAAATGTTTCACAAGATTTGTAAAGAAAGAGACAGAGAAAGAAAGGAAAATAAGATATTGTGGACNAAAGAAAGAAAGAAAGAAAAATAAGATATTGTGGAATGTAAAACTAATAACAGAGGCTTAAGGCAAACTGCAGGGTCAAGAAAATTTTGGATAAAAGTTATACTGTGCAAATAAATTTGGAACAAATGAATATGTAAAGAAGTGAGGTTTTTCTGAAATAGTAAATGATGTCTGTAGAATTGTCTACAGTATAGAGAAGACATGTTTCTCTTTTGGACTTTGAAGAGCAGCCAATGCTGTGACAGCAGCACATCTAGTGATGACACTGGTGTATTTTCTCTTCTGACAGTGAGTCAAAGAAATATTAAAAAGAAACTGTTGGAATTGTATATTTTTGTATCACTAGGTCTGGATGGCTTGAATCAGAGAGTTTAAAATGCTGTTTGAGTTGCTCTCTGTATGCTTAGCACGGATTTTCAATAAAACTTAAAACCAGAAGCTTGTTGCTGAAAATTGAAAGGAAGCCAGGGCTATATGAAAATATGAAAAAAGCAAAGTCGAGAATGTGATGGGCCTACTGGGCCTTTCAGCTCTAAAGAATGGCCAAAGCAAGGAGGGGTAGTGAAATTATTTCTTATTGCTTAGGATACACTGAAAATAGGCTGTGCTAGTTAACTTGATATATTCTCTCAAAGGAGTAATATATTTGGTGGGAAAAGTAATAGAGCTCATAGAAGCACGGAGCCTTCTACAACTTCTGACCACATTTTCATTAGAAATCTAAGTATTGCAAATTTTTTAAAAATGCACATTAATTGTGTACTTTTAAACCTTAATTGAAGACTCAATGCAACTGGCCACTGAGCATGATACCATTTAGCATTTTTCTCAAAGACTTCCAGAGAAGATTGGGAGGTGAGATGAACTCACAGGAGTGTCATAAGCTGTGAAGATGATCCCCACAGCAACTCTGGCATTAAAACCCAAGGCAGCTGAGCACAGGCCATGTTCACCATGGCTGAAGATGACATGGAGGTCACTGCAGATAGAGAGAGACATGAAGGGGAGTTCATGCTATGACTGTTCCATGGTGTTCCCAAGCATTTCCTCTCATTGGAAAATACCTGAACTGTTAAAAACTACAGGTGAATCTTACGAGGAGAATTGCACTAGTAGGACACCATGGACATGAAAACAAGTAACTTATTTCAAGAAGGATTTTGTTAAAGGGCACATAGTATGGAGAAGGAACATGGGAAGATGAAAAGATAGAAAACTGTTTTTTATACTGATGCAATCAAAGAGCTCTGCTGGCTTAGATTTATGCAGAGAAAATTAAGAGAATGACTTCATGTAGGTTTGTAAGTACTGACATGAGAACAAAAAATCTCAGTGTCCTTCAGTACAGCAGTCTGAGACATAACAGTAAGTGTAGGGTGGAAGGTCAGGTTAGAAGGATCAGATGAGACAAAAAAAGATGCATTAAAGACACTTGATCTTCCTTTTGCAGGGGTGTGTTCATGATCCTCAGAAATTAAACCCTGAGCACATGTCTGGAGAGCTCCAACTCTGCTTCTCATGCAGCAGAGCTGTTGGGCAGCCAACCTGTATGCTCAGGTGGTCACCAAGGATTGACCTAACTTTGGCCCAGTGGAGAGTATAGCAGATGGGAGGTAGGAGAGCTACAGCTTCAGTCTCTGCTCCTTGGTCCTTGTTTTCCCCTTCCCCATGAAATCAATTCAGGAAGACTCCATAAGTTATTTTCTTTTTCATTCATTCACTTAAAGGAGCTGGTGAAACAGTCTGGCTACAACATCTACCAATTAGGATTAAGCCTAACTCAATTACAAATAATCATGGTAAAAGAAGGAACAAGACAAGAGGACAGTCTGAGCACAAATGCCCCCTGAGGAAAAAAAAAAAAAGTATTAGAAAAACAATTCTAAAGAATAAAATACATCTTCAGTTAGTGTTAATTTTCCCACACAGGCAGAATCCTTTCAAACTCTTCCTGGAGAATGAAAGCAAATGGAAGGTTAAAAATATGAAGAAATGTTTCCCTGATGCAGGAATGTCTCACATTAGCATTAATATAAATACCCATATGCTTCACAGTCTGAACAGGCTCAGTGTTGGAACTGACTCCACGGGAGCTATTAGGGGCAAAGAAAATTGCACAAGAGGCTGGAATACCTAATTCCACAGGCTAGCAACAGCTTCCTTCATTTTCTTAGGACCCCCATGAAGGTAAATATGTACCTTGGAAGAGGAATATAAACATTGTTATCTACATATCACTGGAGGCAAAGCTAATTTTTTTTTTAAGGATGCAGAGCATATGTAAAAACTACTGAAAAGGAGAAATAGAAGATAAATTTTAAAAATTGTTATTTTAGCTGTGAGATATCTTTTCCAGATATGTCAGTTATTGTCCAAAACCTATAACGACTGGGTTTTTTTGCCTTCTAGGTCTTTGTTGTATGGATTTTTTTTAGCTAAAATATGATGGAGACCTGCTCAAAAACACAACAGCCCTTGGAGGGAGATTTCCATGCTACTGTAGATGGATAATCTCATACAGCAGATTTCCAGATTGGTAAAACTCTCTTACGTGTTTCTGTCTTAAAAATTTGTACTTTTCCAAATTCATGTATTCTGCTTATAAATTTGAATCAGTTGCTTCTCAATAGAAATCTGTTGTTTCATGCTTTTATGGAACAGCTGTATGGAAAAAAAGTAAATAAGTGAAATGACATATTTTAATTTTGTTTAGTTATTCAACCAACAAATGTTCATTGCTTCACTGTTCCTGAATGAATACATTTTAATTGTAATACTCCCCAAGATATTAATATCATCAGCGTGCTAGAGCAATAAACTTCATAGACTGAACTACTGGCCATTATTTTACATAATATTTTAGTTCATGCTTAAAATATTAAAGAATGCAAATGAACAGAATAATTTTTCTTGTAACTTCCATCACCCACACAGTGTCAGGAAATGTATTTCATCCAATAAACTCTAGGCCAAACTGATTTGTGCTACAAGAAAATGTGAGCCAGGATCTGTAAACATCTAATGTTATATTTCTCACTATTTTTCTTCCCATAAGGCAGCTGGAGTGTGAGCTCAGTGAAATCTTCTTGGCTTCACAAGCTCCTGTGTTGGCAACAGTGGATGGAATTTCATCTTGTTCTTTTAATTTAAATCAAAGCCGTAAGTATCAATTAATCTTGGTTTTACAAAAATTCATCCATGATTTCCCCTTTCTCAACTCCTATCCTTGCTGGAGTCATAAGGTTTGGTTTTCCTTCTGTGAACTAAGACTACTGACTGCTTAGCAGGTAGAAATGTTCAGTAAGAGCTCTGTGAATGCTACTGAACACCCTGAGCACAGGCAAAGATCTGTGAATATCTTAATTTTAAAATGACTTCTTCATCTGAGCCTTTTTATATCCTTGAGTATTTCTGTGGAACCTTGCATAAAATCAGTCTTGCATAAAAATAGTCTCATGTGTATTTGCAGGATTGGGGCCATAGAGAGTAACCCATATCACAGCATTATTTTTAATTACACTCTACTATATGAATAAGCCCTCACTAGTCATTATTAATTGTAGATGAAGTAAAACATTAGTTCAAGTAAAAATCTCAACTACCCTTGCTGCACTGGAGTTGTTTTTCAATTAGGGAAATATTTGATCCATTAAAGTGAATGCTAAATATGATATGGATATCATAAACACACAGTGCTGCACTGAAAAATACTTGCAGAAAATGAAAGCTCCCTTTTAACTCCAAGGGTGTAAAAAATTTATTAGCAGTTTAGAAAACTCTTATTTGAAATTGACAACAAATTTCCTTCAAATGTAGCTTAGGGGTTTTTATTATTTTCTGTTGTTAAAATTCAAATATGTGTTGTAGGTGAGGACAGTGTATGTGATTCCCTCTAAAAATAAAGCTAGGCTCATTCCTCTGATAAAGTTCTTTCCCTCTGCCCAACCAGCACTCCCAAATTACATGTGTGTAATACAGGCATGACAAGTTACAGCACTGCCTTCCATACCCAAATCTGTCCCTATGTGAGGGAGAGGCATTTTCACACGAGACAGAAATACCGCTTCAAGCCATGCTGCTGCATATCCCACTGTAGATTTGAATGCAGATACATTCTTTAGACTGAATGCATCTATTACTCTGAATTTCTCTACTGAACTCTTTCATTGAGGGCAGAATGGTCAGACCTGCAGAAAACTGTCTCCAGTTGGAAAGTCATGCTCCATTTAGGAAGCCCAAGGCAGTTAAAAGGAACCTTGCAGTCTGCTTGGTGTACTGGTTTGAAAGCAAAACCAGTGAGAGACTTTAAGTCAGAAATACGATTTAATAGGAGAACTATAAAATAAATTTAATAGTAAAAGGAACAAACAAAGAGATCCTTGGCAGAGTCAGAATAGAACCTGACACCCTGTTCGTTAGGGTAGTGGTAGCAGTCCGAATGAAGCAGTCTTGATGAAGCAGTGATCCTGCAGAAAGATCTGGCAGCTCCTGTCCTCCGGGAATCCAGTCAGTGGTGTGCTGTCCCAAACTGCAGATTATATCCAGGTGGGAATGCTTGGCTCCTCCCCCCTGGGCAGAGCATCTCACAATGGGCTGATGTCATTCTATGAGTCATACAATGGGTCCTTGATTGCCCATTAAGCAGAGACAGCTCCTGAGGGGAGTTACCTGTGAGTCATATGCCAGGTTGATGGGCCATTAACAGGAGATAGTCCAAAGGGAAGGGGCAGGAAAACACTGCCCCACCTGATTCCAACAACCCATGAAGATGGTGATAGAACACAGACTTTGGGAGCATCTCATATTGCAACCTAGGACACTTGGCAATTCAACTCGTGTTGCTTCATATCCCCTCACAGCTTGCTGAGAGTCTGCCTTTTTCTAACTGATCAAGCTACTACCAGAATCAAAATCTTTGTCCAGAACCTTCAATACAAAGACATAAAAAGAACCGATTTGAAACCTAGATTTAAGCCTTACAAACTCACAGATTAATATAGGTTGGGAGGTGTTTCTGGATACTAATTAGTTTAACCTCCTGCTCAGAGCAAGACCATATTCAAAGGTGGATCACCTTGTCCAGCTAAGTTTTGAATGNGATAGAATACAGACTTTGGGCACACCTTACAACCTTGCAACTTAGGACACTTGGCAATTCAACTCATTTTGCTTCATATCCCCTCACAGCTTGCTGAGAGTCTGCCTTTTTCTAACTGATCAAGCTACTACCAGAATCAAAATCTTTGTCCAGAACCTTCAATACAAAGACATAAAAAGAACCGATTTGAAACCTAGATTTAAGCCTTACAAACTCACAGATTAATATAGGTTGGGAGGTGTTTCTGGATACTAATTAGTTTAACCTCCTGCTCAGAGCAAGACCATATTCAAAGGTGGATCACCTTGTCCAGCTAAGTTTTGAATGTCTCTAATGACAAAGATTTCACCTGGCAATTAGGGTCTATGGATATGAAGTTTTAGAGAATATTATCTTAGACCAACAGATATAGCTGAAATAAACAGAAAAACTTTTAAACTCCTCAGAACTTTGTGAATAAACTGGCATTTTGAGTCAATCCAGCACCGTTGATTACATCAAAGCCATCATTAACAACAGCATGAACTTTCAAACTGTTGCCTTGAGACGAAAACTAGAATTTCAATGATCAAATCAAGGTTTTGGATCATGGTCAGACCTTGCCAACCTTGGCATACCACTAGACGAAGGGTCATGAAAGGCTTTGGAAATCAGCATTTTTGATGACACAGGACTCGAGTTTGTTACTGAAGGACTGCAGTCTCTTATTCCCCAGGAGTTTCCCTCTGGTAGCAGAGGACAGTAACTTTTCAGAACCCCTCCTGGGCAACTGCTTGTGTCAGTAAAGACTATCCTTTTAGCTGCCACCACATGGAGGGTTGTGGCTGAAGAAAAACTCTGTAAAACTTACTGAATGATGTTCTACTGCCTGTGAGATTCCTGTGCACATTCAGATTCTATATTCATTGCAGAAATCCGAATTGCCTTGATCATTAGCATTCAAGTGGTTATTCCCCAATTTTACCATTTTAATGCACTATTCTGCAGAATTACTGCAATACCATAATGAGGTAAGAACCTGTGGAATTTAGACTGCACTAAGTAGTGCAGGGCCCTACAGCACGGGGTCAGACTGTTGGAACTCCACTGAAATCTGAGGTCTTACTAATATTTCTTACTGAGAGTGCTAAAATGCTAAGCTGTAATTATAAATACCCCCTAAATGCTGTGATTTCTAAACTCTGTGTTTACTTTTCTGGAAGGGCAAGCTGCTGATTTACAGAACAGGGATTTGGAAAATTTAATCCCTCGAAATTAAACCTTCTCCAAAGTACATATTCATACATGTCCAAGGCAGTTTAATCAAGAATGAAACAGTAAGAAGGTTTTTCTTAGAATGTGAATGCTGGCAATTTACTCAGTTAGGGAGTCAGACTGATTCAAGGTGGGCACTCTGGCCGAAAAGCTGCTCTGCAGAGGCCATGGGGTGGCTGGTGTGTAATGCTCTGACTACCCAGTGTCACAGAGCGAGTTGTAATGTGAGATCCCATGCTAAAAGGAACATGACCAACCCAGAGCATCAGCATGTTTAACTTCTTCTAGCAATGAAGGATAAAAAGCCTGTCTTTTTCTCATGTTTTGTTTTAACTTTTTATCCAGTGTCACAGAGCTACAGGGGCCAGCTGGATCAGGGCTCCAAGCTGTGGACTCCTGAGGGTTTTTGTATCCATGTGTATTTCCAGGGGCACAGATAAGAGCTTAGTCTCAGACATGGCCTGTAAAAGGTGGATACAACTGATGAAATGTCGATGTCTGTGACCTTTCAAGCAGTCCTGGGATCTTCTTTCAGTCAATGGGCGGAATTTGTTCTTCAGATTTCAATTATCCTAAAATAGACACCTACCTATATTTGATCACATAAATTTCCTTCCATTTGGCAGAAACTGGATTTTAGGATTACACAGATATAAATGTCACAGATATCTTAAGAGAAGTGAATTCCCCCAAGCATTCATGTGTTTTTATACACCTGTTAATACAAATGATACCCAGTTTGGATCCTAATATAATACTCTGTATCAGGACTATGAAATAGTGGTATAGTCCCAGAATAATAATTGAGAATAATTGTAAGAGTAAATTCAGGATGATTTAGTCTGATTTACCTGAGGTAAGATACTTAGGAAGACATGAAAAGAAGAACCTGATACATGCCTTTAAAACCATATTTTAGGCCATATTTCAGTAAGAAAAAATTAATTTTGTCCCAGTGGATGAAACACCTTTGACGATTGAACACAATGGGTTATTTCTTTATGTTTAATAATTTTGATTCAAGCTATCAGTGTTAAAATTGTTTACTAATATTATTTTCTGTTCCAGAAGAAACTCATATTAGAGGCTTGAATCTAGAACCTCCAGGTAAATCCCCCCAATCATGGGTTTCTCCCTAATATGTGACAAATCTTTCTCGTTTGATCAGAAGAAGCTTTGAAACACATGGAAAACAATACAAAAAATTGAAAACTGAATATTTCTATTAAAATGAAGTATTTTTCACTGCTTTCTCCAGTTTAAATTTCTTGCATTTACTATTATTATTCTTTATGCATTACCCAACTACAAAGACTGAAGTCACAAAGAGCTGTAATTCTGTGATGCTCATCCTAGAATCAGATTATTTAAATGAAGATATTACTGCAAAAGAGAGGATGGCTTTCAGATAATAACTTTTCTCAGATCCTGCATGGAGATAGAATTTTCTAATCCATTTAAATGATGCTGGTCTGGTTTCAGGCATGGTCCATATGGCACTTGTTACTGTAAATACTGCTTTGATCTTTCTTTCCCCTTTACAATTCTGATCTCATGGCTTGGTATTTAAAGACTTTTCACCTGCATTTTCTTCCTGGTGTCAGTCCCATGGGCAAACATTACCAGTAGTAATGAATATGAGCCAGCATTTTCTGTACTTTCATCAAGGTTTACTATAAATTATAAAAGTGATTTTCCAAAGAATCCCCCCAATATAATTTTCCCCTGCAGTTCAGGTTTGCACTCTCTGATGACTGTGGAAGCCTGTGGCTACACCAACCTCAGGAGAGGGAAATGGCCATTGAGTGTTTATTTCCCACCAAATACTGGCTGCAATGATGATGATCAACAAAATAATGTATGTTTTAATAACTGAAATTAACGTAGTGTAATCCACTGCACTAGGTAGTATACTGACAGAAAAACAAAAAACAATAACAACAAACCCAAAACCAACCAACC
>VWYE01008176.1:0-129257 GCA_013398995.1 Alaudala cheleensis | reverse complement strand
GAAGGGGAAGGGGAAAGGAGGGTAAGCCCGGCCCTGCTCATGCCTGGGGCTCCCTCCTGCAGGACAAACCACAGGCCCCATGCTCATGAGTCTTTTCGGATCAGTCCTAGCACAGGCTTAACTTAATCCCCATGCTTCGTCCAAGTGACACATTAATTATTGATTATGCCTAATGAATATGCTAATGGACAGGATTCCAGAGTCCCTGCTGAGCTCTCCAGGCCCTCATCCATTTTTGAAGAGGTGTCTGGAGGAGACAGTGCCTGGGCCTATGCCAAGGCTCCATAATGAAGGCCACACACAGAGTCCAAGGGCTGGTGCCCGTCCTTCAGGGAGAGCCACAGAAACTTGTTCAGCCTGACAGTCGTTCTTGAGACTTGGAATTAGATTGTTCACTCTTTCCCAGTGTAAATGGGGCACGTTATTACTGCTTTTCCATTCGGTGGGGGAGAAGGTGTGACCTCATTTTCCACTTCAAATGGAGGGAGGAGGGGAGGAAAACAAGTGGAAGGAAGCTCAGCCCAGTGGTGTAGTCTATAATGTATTAAAACTGAAGCACTCCTTCTGCCTGCATCTGCAATGAGATTACAGAAGCTGTCAAGCCTCTCTATCTTCCTGCTGGTTTTCATCCTCAGGCAAAATAACAAAAAGGAAACAAGAAGTTCCTCTGGTGAGGCCTTGACTGAGGGTTTTGAATGCAGCCCCAAGCAAAGGCTGGTGTTTGAATTGCTTTGCTCTGAAGAGCCCTGGATGCTCTGGAGTATTTTGCAGGTACCTCAGTGAGTGCTTTCAGAAAGCTCTGTGGTTGGAACCATTTATACACTAGCACAAATCAGAGCAGGGACAATTAATGTAATAGCAGAGATGGGAATGGGAAGAGTTTGGTGCACCAGGCTTGGAAAAAATGTGCTATTGTAATCCTTTACAGATAGGAGACAAAAGTGCATCTTGAGAACATTACCATGAACACTCATGAGCTGATAAAATATCAACCTTGAAGATATCAGATTGCAAAGAAGAAAAAAGCCCCTTTTCTGTTTTTTGAACACTGAATTATTTAATTTCAGCAAGTGTTATTTTTCTGTTGTTTTTCAAGTGTTAGCAGGCTCTCCTCAGCACATCATAAATAAAATGGTGTTGCAGCTGCAGGCCAAGGCCCCACAAGAAATCAAACAGTACCTAAAGAGAAGTGCCACTAAAGGCCTGACTCCAAAGCACAGAGTGGTGATTATTGAATGAGTAAAGGAGTGTTAGAGTCACTTCCACAATCAGTTTTTCTGTCTTATAATTCTATTTCAAAATTCTTTGGAGCCTTTGGAAAAGTTCTTTCTTTGGTGGGGATTAATTCAGGGAAATGTCAAGTGAGGAGCTGGGATGGGACCATGACTCAATCACAGATCATTATTTTTAATGTCTTTATGTACAGATTTATAAGTTTTAAGTTTTAATTTTAGTGTAAACCAAAGCAAAAATATGTAGCACAAACCTGAGGAGAGATTTTCCCTCAAAGCCTGGAAATGCAGCTGACAACATCTGTTGGAGATCTGCATAGTTTGTAAAAAGGGAAGTTACATTACTATAAAAGAATATAAACATAATCATAACAAAAAATGCAATTTTTTCCCCAGCAGGAGCAGATAAGATTCCTCTTTCAGCCAGGGATAAATACTTTTTATTGATCCATCAGTTGTGCAACAAGAGTGTTGAGATGAAATAGTTTAAACTGCCCTAAGGTTTCCTAAAGCAGTAGAATAAATTGTGTGACTGTAGGTCCTCTTCTTCAGAACTAACAAAAAAATCTAAATATTTTCATAGAATCCCAGGATGCCCAACATCCCATGTCTTCACTGACTGGAGATACTCTTCTAAGGAGCATGAAGATCTGTTCTTAGGGATTTGCACTAAAAAATAGGGATTGTCCCTATTTCTGGAGATGGACACCTTAAAAAAAAGCTGTCCTGAAAGGCTGGGGTAAAATGCTCATTGTTTTTCTCTCTGCTAATCACAGAGCCACTGAGTCACACAACACCAGCTGATGGAGCCTCTCTGCCCTCTGGATACTTGCTTTTGTATTTTTTTTTTCCTCCCCCAAAACTAAAAGTGGGGTATAAAAAATGGATTGCTGGAAACTGGGCAGAAATCATACAGAAGGTGCTACATTGAAGGGAAAGGCTTCTGCCTCAAAGGTAAACAAGAATAAACTCTGTGTTTCTGCACTTGCCTTTGGGGGTCAAAGCAATAAATACTCTGTTTTCCTTTCTTGAAGTTTATATTTTCTGTAGGAATGTGATTTTGCTTTAATTCTTCTTCCTTGTAAAAACAAATTTCATCACCAACCCATAAATAATCATAGGAAAAAAAATAATAGCAGCCTAATTTACATCTAACCTTTCTTTTTAATGATTAATGGATACTATTTATGTAAACTGTTTCTACATTCCAGCGTGAAATGAAATTTAAATTGCAAATTTTACAGTGGTGTATTTTAACTGGTGACCCTTTCCCCAATCACAAATTAAAAAAAAAACCCAATTACATTTGTAATAAAGATGCTAATGCATTTCTTGTTTTTAGGGCATGTAGAGTTCTTGCTGCTGGCAACTTTCATTCTCCCCGTCGATCAGCCACTAAAAATTTATTTTCCAAAGTGCTCCAAGATGTGTGGGTGTGGAGGAATTCTCAGCTCATCCATTCTGTGCCCATGGCCAGGTAAACCTGCTGAGGGTGTGTTGTCCATGATTTCCCCTGGACAAGGGCAGCAGTGGAAGGAAGGTGGGTTTTTCCTCCCCTTTGAGGCACTGAGCTTTCACACAAGGGGCCAGAGGGCTCCAGGGATTCCTCGTACACTGGTGTGGGAGATGCTCCTCTCTGCCTGCTGCAGGTTGCATTGTCCTTCCTGCAGGGCTGTGGGAATGGCCAGGAGAGGAGCCTGCAGGTCCCTGGGGTCTGGCTCTCCTCAGTTCTTCGTGTACCACAGAGCTTTGGATTGAAGGTCTTGGAGGCAATTCAATTCCAGCCTCACACAGTGATTTCTTCTTTTGCTTGCAGTTGCACTCAGGACCTGTTTGGGGATTAAAGGAGGAGGTATTTTGGTACCTTGCTTTTGCAGTGTTAAGACTCCAGGAGGATCCAGGAGTGGAGAGGAAGGAGCTGAGTGTTTTCCTGTGTCCCATCACAGTCAGAACTGTGTCCAGCCATGGCTTTCAAAGGGCAGCAGCTTTGCACCCTCTCTGGAAGAGGCTGGTGGCTGCTGTGAGCTGCACAGACCCTCTGGGATGCAATTGGTGCTCCAAGGCCCCAGTGATGTGTCACATCCATCTGGGGATCTGGAGGGGAATGAGGAGGAACAGGGACTAGCCAAGGGTGTGTGGGGGAAATTGTGCCAGAGCTGGGAGCACTTTGCTGCCTTAGGGCTGCTGGCCTTGTGAAGGGAGCAGGGGCAGAGCTTTCCAGCTGGATGTACTTTCCTCCCAAAGGCAGAAAACAAGAGAGAAACACATCAAAACTACTTGAGAAGTATTTTTTTTTGTTGTTTTTAAGGCCTTTTTATTTTGGTGGGTATGGGAACTTTATTCTATTTTTGTAGGAATGCACTGTTGCAAAAGTGCAGGACTAAATATTGTATCTGTGTCTGTACATCTGCAGGGGCAAGGAGAAAGGTGATAAGGACAAAAAAATAGAGTAGTTTGCTAAAAGGCAGAGTTTGGGGACTGCATCAGGCTATTTCTGACAGTGCCAGCAGACAGAGCACTGCAGTGCTCATCACTTTGTGCTGGTCTCTGTGTCCAGCAGTATGAAAATATCATTTCACCCACAGACTGAGCAAACTCATTCTGTGAAACATTAAATGTGGAACCCCTGGGTGTCGTTTGGAGATTTGCTTTGCAGACTAAAGGAGCACTTTAGTAGCAGGTATATAAACCTCCTTAGCAATGCTTGTGAAAGCTGTGACAGAGATGACCCCAAGGAATCTCGAGCTGAAACTTTTGCAGCACTCAGTTTTTCCTGGTTGTGACAGAGAGGGAGCACCATTGTGTGGTGGGGATTCACATGACTTAGAGCTGTGCTTGGGCTGATCAGGACAATAATAATTTAACAAGGGATATCACCTCCCTTTACCTTGGATGGGACCAGCTTCTGTGTATCACAGGGGCTGGAACTGGATGGGCTTTAAAGTCCCTTCCAATCAAACCATTCTGAGCTTTTATGATTTTAAAATGACTGAGCACCTTGTTTCCCAGAAACCCCCAGTCTGCCCCTGGCTCCAAATGCAGCCTGATGGTGCCAGCACAGCACATCAGGATCTGCATTTGCAGTTCCTGGAGCCCAAGGCAGCCCAGTGTTGGTGTTTTTGATGGATCAGTGGTTGTACATGACACCCACTCGCTGCTTCTGGAACTTTGCTTAGCTCTTATCACTGAATTCAAGAGACCTGAAATCTCAGGGCTTGTTGTAATCACTTCTCTCTGTGACATGATATAGGTGCTTGCCCTGACAATTTATTAGCACATAATGCTTCCTTTGTGTTGCCACCAGCCTTGAGCTCTGCTGTTGTGTGGTTTTTAGAGTTCCCTGCTATTGTTCTGATAAGTAAAAGCTCACCTGACCTTACGTCTTTGCTTAATAACTCCTTGGGAAGACTAATTCAGTCTGATTTCTCTGTGCTCTCAATGCTATCTTATTATTTTCTCATTTAATTTCTAGCTGAAATTGTTCTGTAGTTACAGCTAAGAGGCTGGGTCCCTTCAGTGATTCATTTTTTGTCATTGTACAATGACCAAAGCACTCAGCTCAAGCGACAGAATTCACACAAAGCCTGATGCTCTGGCTGCCCTTCAGAGGAGGCTTCTGGGTTCAGATCTTTCTTGATAAAGAGGCACCAAATTGATTTAATGGACTGTTATAACCTCAGCCAAGGCTTCAGATTAGTATAAAACCACTTTTTCCACCCTCAGTTACTTCCCCATGGGGGCTAGTGGCTCTTACTGAACATGAACTTATTTCTGCTGATATTAGAAGCAGCACGGCTGGGTTTGTAAATGAACATGGTTCAACAGAGTCTATAATAGACAAAAATGAAAATTTGACTGTTTCACCTTTAATGAAGGTATTCAGGCAAGGTATTACTTAGATTGCTTAAGCAGTTCTGGTTATAATACAGCACTGAATATGCTGAACTTGTTAGCTTGTTGATTGCATAGTTGTGTCAGGGCTAATCATGACTGACAAATAATTGAAGCAGTCTTTCTAACTCTATTAAAGGATATATTCCAACAACCACAAAATCCTCATCTGAAAGGCAAATCCTGTGTGCTGCAGCCCACTGAGAACCTTTCCAAGCTGTGCACACAGCAAAATGCTTGTTGTGCTGCTAGATGTGAATATTGACTTTTAATTTACCCCTTAAAACGAAAATCAGGAGGGGAGAAAACCTCTTTGAAAGGGTTTTAGTCCTTCTTATTTAAGCAATTAGCAGGATATGCTTAAGGAAACCCGATGCAAAATCCCTCTTCCATAACTTACAATTTACCATGATGGGCAAGAGAAGACTTGGTGGCTGGTTTAGTTCTGCTTTTAAATGAAATTATTAATTTTATACAATCTCTTCTGTCGTGAGGGCACAGAATGAAACCATTGCCTATTTCTACTCCTTCCAAGTACATGCCTGCAGGGACAGCTTCCACTAGCCCGTGTTTCTCCAGGCCCTGGCTTTGGACACTTCCAGGGATCCAGGGGCAGCCACAGCTTCTCTGGGCACCCTGTGCCAGGGGCTCACCACCCTCATAGGGAAGAAATTCTTCCTAATATCCCATTCAGACCCACTCTGTGTCAGTTTAAAGCCATTCAATCCTGTCTGAGACCTGGGTCTGTTCCAGACTCCTCAGGTCAGAGGAGGTTGGTGTTACCTGGCCCGTGGTGCTCATCTCTCAGCATCCAGATTTTGGGCTGGGTATGGAGGTGTAACTGCAGGTCTCTGGGGCACATTGCTGCTGTGCAGGGTCTGTTCAGGGACAGCTTTGTTCCAGGATATTCCCTTGGGGACACCCACAGCTCAGATCAGGGTCCAGTGCTTGTGGTTCAGGCACCTCTGACCCTTCTGCCTCTGCTGCTCCCTCTGCAGCCTGAGCCTGTCCCACTCCCCAGCACTGCTCAGGGTCCTGCAAAGCATCCTGGATCTGCCAGACAAAGATTTCCTACCAAGGGAAAGATTTCCTTGTGCTGTTCTCAGAGTACAGCCCTTAAAACCATTTGCAGCCCACTGAATGGCTTTTGTTTCTCTCTCTCCTTCTAGAGCACTTTTGTAAAAACCCCATCTCCCTTCCTTTTATGTTTCCATGGGATCAGGGAATATCCTGAGCTGGAATGGACCCACCAGGATCATCTAGACCAATCCCACCCTGTGCTGGCAGCATTGTCCAAACGCCCCTGGAGCTCTGGCAATGTGTGGAAAACCCTACATCACACATCCCTCAGAGGTATTAAGCTCATGGCTCAAATCCATATGATTTATTTTTATTTTTTTGTATGTTTTTCTGCCAAAAATAAAATGGAACTCAAGCAGAAGCTTGTCCCATGGGCATTGTATTTCAAATTTCAAATTGTATTTCCAAAGTATCTGAAATAAAAATTTAAAACATTAACCTGAAAAACATTGGAACAGCAATAAGGCAGCACATGACATTTAAAAACCCAAAAAGAATCAGAGCTACGTCATTTTAGGCCTCTGAAGAACGCCTGCATCTGTGAAACAAGCTGGACAGGACTGTTTCAAAAGGATATCTTGGAATGTGTTTTGGTTCTATTAATTAAATCATCAGCTTAATAACTCTGAGGAGGGCTGTGGGTTGTTGCAGAGCTCAGTGAGTGGCAGGACATGCTGTTCCCTTGTCATTTCTAGGCTGGGCTCATTTCTGTTCAGCCTGCCTTATCAGCACGTCAGATGGAAATCAGATCTTGCAGAAGCTCTATTATTATTGTTTTGTTTTTCAGCAGCCATAAAACCTGACAGTTTTCTGACATTCTCAGCAATTGAGGGCACAGACATTTCGGGTTGCAATGTTTTCTCCGCACAAAAGCTTAATAGACTTGACGTGCTTTTCCATCTCTCCTTGTTTAAGAGGGACACAGGAGCCAAAGTGAGGTGTTAACTTCCACAAAGAAAATCAGAATCTGCCATTTTCTCTTTTGTCTGCAGGATCAGATCCTCAGTTTCCATCAGCTGTCTCCAGGTGTGCTGGAATATGATTGAACATTCATCCTGTTCCCCGGCTTTGGCGTACTCCATACAGCACAAGTGACTACAAATTGAGAGCTTCATGTTGGGTGTTATTTTGATTTGTTAAAAAGGTACCACTTTGTGCTCTTTTTGCTCATAGTAGCAGAAAAATGGAGTTAAGCATTGCTTTGGCCAAAGAAAGTGTGATGTATTCAGGCTTTGAATGGTCCAGTTTTGCCCTCTTTTTGTCCTTAATTTTGTTTTTGTTCAGCCTGCAGTAATGAAACATCCTCAGCTTGTCCTCTGTTAAACACCATCCAGTGTTTGGGGCATTTTAACTTCCTGATACTCTCAGACAAGGCTGTGAGCAGGGGAGAGGGCAGTGAGTCACTGACCCTCCTGAGGGGCATCCTGTGCTGCCCTCAGAATCCCACAGTGTCCCCTTTCCCTTCTTTCTCCACCTTGGTGCATTTGAGCAGTTTTAGTGAAAAATTTCACACTGAGATGGGTGTTGCTTGTTAAAAGGATTCATGGTAATGAACACCCTGGCAACTGCACTTATTTTGGCAGTTTTTAAAGCACAGCACAGCCTTTTCCTCCAGGCAGGTCTAATCACATAGGACTTTTCCTTTTGCATTTTTCCCATTCTGGATAGATAAATATGTCTATTGTGAACAGATAAATGCTGCAAAGCTGTATGGACATGATTAGGAGGCAGGACTTGTGCTTTGGGAGCCTTCCACAAGTCTTTAGTGAGCTACACAAAGAGCTTTCCAATTAAACTTGCTTTTTTGTGGGTCAAGTAGTCCTGAGAAACCTTGTCTAGGAGCTCTCAGCACCCAGGCAAAATTCAGCTTTGCTGGACCAACAAGAAAATCCCTTGGAAAGAGATGCTGAGGGATGAGGCAGGAAGGGGCAGGGGGAAATTGGGGCTTGAAAGATACAGAAGAATTCAGTGAGGATTGGGCCAAAAGTTATTGCTGTGATTGGAAAGTGGAAGGAAGGATTTGATACCACTGCTTTCTGCCCATGCAGCCTCCCAGTTCTGTGTCTCAGCACTGCAGCCTTGTGTCTCCCTGGATGCTGAGGGGACACCTGGAGAAGATGATGTTCAAAACAAACAAACAAACAAACAAACAAACAAACAAACAAACAAACAAAAATAGGAGGGTAAAATCTTGTGAAGGGACAGAAAGGAAAACCAGATGAGTTCGGTGGGAAATTCTGGAGTTTTCCACTCCTGGCAGCTGGTGGGGCAGGACGTGGTGGCATCTCCTGAGGTCTGCATCCTGCAATGGATTTGCTCACATGTCCTGGTTTTGTTTTCCCAACAGGAAATGGGATGGAGGGATGGATAGCTGTGAGACAGCAGGGCTGAGGCTGCCAATCCCTGTTTCAGCAGCTACAGGAGCTGAACTCATGAGTTACAAGATGTGTACTCAAAATAAGAGGGTTGGTACAAGAAGCAAATTCATTGCACACAGTAATTTTACTGACCTCCCCTGGAAGGAATGTCGCCAGGTAGGTTTTAGCACACAGAGCATCTGTCAACTCTATGTTTTGTTTTATTTTGTTTTTATTACATTTATATGCTGCTTTAGTACTTTGAAAACTTTTCCTTTTTAAGGCAGCAAAACTGCATCAAGCCTCCTCAGTCTAAGCCTGTGAGGTACTTTACTTGTATGCTGGTTGCTCCTCATACAAAACCAATAAATAATCCTTTTTGGGCATTCAAAACATGTACAAATCATCATTCAACTCATCACTGCCATTTTGTTAGTGACTTATGAGGAGAAAAGTTTTTATAGCAGGTATCCTGAAAACTCCCATAATGAACTCCCAAGATACAGCAAAGATTGCTGCCAATAATATAAATAAATGTTGTATCAGGCTGTGAACATGAAATGGAATACAAAATAGAACAACTGAAAGGTTGAGAACGGTTGTTCTTTGGTACTTAGTTTATATTTTATAAAGATGGGAACTAAATCAATACCACGATTCTTTATGCACGGATATTTCCGATTTTGTTATGGAATTCTTATAAAATATTCAGAGAACCAGGGGGAAGACAGTAACTTGAAGGGTTCAGGTTATTTTCTTGTCTGTCAGGGGAGCATTGCTTGAGAGGATTGAAAAATATCCCAGAGCATTTTTTTTCCTGGGTGGTGTTTCAGGCAGCTGTGTGCTCAGGGATGGGAATAAACCCACAGTTTTATGGAATTGTGTTAATCCCACTGTGAATCCTAAAGGAGGATGTGGGCTGGGGGAGTCCCCCCAGCAGGGAGGGGGAGCAGACATGATTTGAGCAGTTCCTTGAGTCCCTCAGGGTTCACTTTTGGGATGGTGACAGAGCTCCGGGGCTCCTGGGGCTGTGTCCACACCACAAGGTGTCACCACCCAGCTGGGGCTCACAGAGCTGCCAGGAGCCCTGCACAGCCTGCCCTGGGACTGCACCTTCCCAACCCCCAAACTCTGCCCTAAGGCACAGAATCCCAGAATTGCTGAGGCTGGAAAAACCCTCCCAGGCCATCGAGTCCAACCTGCGACCGATCCCCACCTTGCCAACCCAACCAAATCACCAAGTGCCACATCCAGCTTTTCCTTGGACACCTCCAGGAGTGGGGACTCCACACCTCACTGTTCTTGCTCTTTTTTAAACTCTTATATTCTTATATTCTTTCCCAACTTACCCATAAATTGGCTTTGAATATGTGCTTAAAGCATTTTTGAAGGAGCACTTGCAGCTGTAGAGAAGGGAGAGTGAGTTTTCCTGTGAGTGGGAATCTAATTTGTTATCACCTGTCTTAGGTACTTAGGAATATGATTTGTGGCCTACATGAAAAATGGAGTTGTTTCATGTAGTAAAGCTCAATTTTGTACTTCAAAGAGCACATAATTTTGTAGCTGCTTCTCAGAATAATAGAATTTCACTTTATTCAATTATTTATGTCTTATATTTGAGCTTACTCTTTAGTCAGTAAATTAAGTTGTTTTATTTATTATTCTGTTAAACAGGATAACTCTATTATTTCTATTCCTATTAACTCCAAGTCTTTAACTCAGAAGGGTTCCTGGGTTCATCTTCACATTCCCTCACTTGGAACACAACTAATTTTGAAAGTCCTGTAGCTTTCTCAAATTCATTATGTTGTTTTTGATTTCCAAGGATGGCAACTCCACCACTTCCCTGTAAAAGCATGAGGCATCCATGAAACTCTTGGTCCAGTTCCTCTACTGAAGAGCTCATAACAGCACTAAGGGAGTCACAGAAACCTCTGCCTTGTACCAGGGAGGGTTTATTTTTGATGGACAATACAGTTCAGGGAGGTGTGGCAGCTAAATGCAGCTTATCCTGCAAAATTAATCCCTTTATTGATGAACTGAGCTACCTGTCACATGGAAACTACTTGGTTTTTTTTGGGAGAGTCTATAAAGGACTTCATGAAGGAATTTGTTAAATCCTGTTAAATTCATGAAGAATATTCTAAATATTTTCTGTTTCAGGAAATGATTAATTGTCCCTTAATGCTTTCTAAAAAGCAAAGGGACTGACTTTTCCATCTAGAGGGAGTCTCTTATTTTGACTTTTGGCTGAAAGCACTTAGCCTTGTGCACATGAGGCATTAGAAACTATGAGCCATGCCTGTCCCAAGTGTCTGCAACAGCTGTGATTTTATTCCTCAAGGTTTTAAGGCTCCTTTTCTTCCTGTTCTCCTCCATGGCAGCCTGGTGATTGTTTTCGTATCTTTCATATCAAGTCAGTTTTATAAATTCAGCTGTTACATCTGGAACCATTTCTCTCTGAGGAAAGCAGAGAGTCTGGCAAACTCTCATGGACTCCAAGGATGCAGGAATTATGGAATCCTTATACCTGCAAAATATAAGCAACAAAGTTTAAAACTTTTGTGACTGTAACTCTGTGTTTACAATTAGGACAGATTGCAGTGCAAGGAAAAGTGCTGGGTTTTAGGACAGACTGTTTTTCTTTGATATTGGAATAACTATTATGTGCCCTTTCTTTTCCTTGCCTTTACAGTTTCAGGAAAACCTCCTAGAAAGCTAAGATGGGTAAAGAGTCACCAAAAGATGGTGGTGGTGTTTTCAACTTAAGACCAGTCCCCACAAAGGGGTTTCAGATCTGTTTTGTGNTCTATTCCTATTAACTCCAAGTCTTTAACTCAGAAGGGTTCCTGGGTTCATCTTCACATTCCCTCACTTGGAGCACAGCTAATTTTGAAAGTCCTGTAGCTTTCTCAAATTCATTATGTTGTTTTTGATTTCCAAGGATGGAAACTCCACCACTTCCCTATAAAAGCCTGAGGCACCCATGAAACTCTTGGTCCAGTTCCTCTACTGAAGAGCTCATAACAGCACTAAGGGAGTCACAGAAACCTCTGCCTTGTACCAGGGAGGGTTTATTTTTGATGGACAATACAGTTCAGGGAGGTGTGGCAGCTAAATGCAGCTTATCCTGCAAAATTAATCCCTTTATTGATGAACTGAGCTACCTGTCACATGGAAACTACTTGGTTTTTTTTGGGAGAGTCTATAAAGGACTTCATGAAGGAATTTGTTAAATCCTGTTAAATTCATGAAGNTAAATTAAATTAACAAATCATCCCTAGGCTTGATCTAAATGAGCTTTTGGGGAGTCAGGTGAACTGTGGATTTTCTGGTCTCTCTCCAATCCATCCAATCTTTGGTGTATTTCATACAGAATGTGTTCTGATTTATCAGACCTCTAGATTAGATCAATTTGTGCTGGTATTGATGCAGAAATGAAGCCACTGCCCCACAACAGGTATTGCAATGAAATGCCTGTAAAGCAGCAGCCTGTTCTCTCTGCTCTGACTTTCCCTTCATCTGAAGGGCTGCTATTTTTATATTCCATGGTTTTTGCAGGATTAGCTCTGGTTGCTGGAATGGTTTCAGCTCACTCTGGCCATTGCAGTGTTTGGAATTAAATTACAGACTTTTCTGTTGTGAAAGACCCAAAGGCTGTGGCAATGCATTGTTTTTGAGCTAAGTATGACACTGTGCTCAGCACAGGTTTGTTCCACTGCAGACATGAAGGTCCCAGGAAAATCAAACCACCCAAACTCCTCCCTGCACCCCATATCAGGATTTCATTCCAGGGCAACTTCTTCCTGTAGCTTCTGGTTTTGGGAAGCAGGAGCACTGTGAGGATTTCAGCATTTCAGAGAAAAGAAACCTCACCCAGTGCCTTCTTTCAGGTAATGAGACCTAATTAATATCCTTGTTAAAAATCTGAGTCTTTGCTAGATGGCAGAAGGCTTCCAGCACCAGTGACTGTTATTTTTAAATTAAGAATTAATACCATAAGATTTTAAACAGTGTTTCATTTAGACACTGTTAGACTTATTACATAAAATAATGGAGAATCCCAAACAAATAAAGAGCACTCTCTAAGGTCATTGCTGTAGTGTGACTGCTTCACATTTCTCTTTATTTCACAAGGTCTTTGCCCTTCAGATCCCGGGAAAGGCAGAACAGGGTTATATAAATATGTACTTTATTATGTTCCTTTCAAAACACTCCAAACCCAACTGTCTCACCCTCAAATGAATCGAGACAGTGTGAAATCCTTTCTGTGTGTTCTCAGTAATGAAAACATGCCTTGAAGGAATCCTTTGCTTCTCTTTTCCAGGTGTTTTGGTTGGCATTTTTTGGTTTGTTGCTCTTTTTAGTTGCATTCATGCCATACGCCTTAAGTTTGTGGGGTTGATCAGCCTGGAGATGTCTCGGGGAAGACCTTAGTAGACCTTCCAGTGCCTAAAGGGGCTCCAGGAGAGCTGGAGAGGGACTTGGGACAAAGGATGAAGGGACAGGACAAGGGGGAATGGCTTTAAGTTGCAGGAGGGTAGGGTTAGATGGGATATTGGGAAGGAATTGTTCCCTGTGAGGGTGGGCAGGCCCTGGCACAGGGTGCCCAGAGAAGCTGTGGCTGCCCCTGGATCCCTGGAAGTGTCCAAGGCCAGGTTGGACAGAGCTTGGAGCACCCTGGGCCAGTGGAAGGTGTCCCTGCCCATGGCACAGGGTGGCACTGGAGGTCTCTGAGGTCCCTTCCCACCCAAACTCCCCTGGGATTCCATGATGGTTTATATGCAGGAGGCATCTCTGGAAGCTCTCAAAACCGCAGTGTGTATTTAATGCACACCAAGCTCATCAGGATTAGATTTTCTCCCTCTCTTTAAATCATGGTTTGCCTTGCAATTTTTTACTGTGTAATATTTTATGTTTAAACCCAGCCTGATTCCCTCAGGAGCCCATTCATCACAGCTGGCTGCTATCACAGTGCTGTAGCTTTGCAGCCAGAGTGGTTTGCTGGGTTGTCACCTTTGTTTGTCATGCAAATGTCCCAAAGGTGATGGCACCCACACCTGCTCCAAGAAAATTCTGTCCAAGAGCCCATCCAGGAGCAGGATCCCCCATGGCTTTACAACCTGGAGTAGCTGTGCTGTAGGAGCAGCAGGTTCCTGGTATCATGAATCTTGTTAAAGATACTTTTAGCAGCAAAGGAAGTGTTTATTTCCACCATGGAAATATTAACAACGTTTGGATATTTATTCACAGCAAGGAGCATCTTATTTACTGCAGAGCTAAACTGGCCAAAGTTTTACTGTGCCTTACAAAATTGACTAAATAGGTACCAATAAGTGAGACTCAGGAGCATCAGCTTTTACATCTTGAATTTTCTTAGGAAAAGAAAAATCCTAATAGTTTTAGAAATAGAGGTTTTCCAGTGTATCCGAGTGCTTCTGACCCGAGACAAACCCTGCATTGGAAAGGAATGACTGGAAACTGTCAAACACAAATTGGAGAGAATAAAAACTGAGCTTATTTGAGGAACAGTGTAAATTAGTTTGAGAATGAGATATCTACCCCCTATCACTCCACTTTTTGTTTATAATACTCACATTGGTGTTTTCTACAGCAACTGGGTGTTAAGAATATTCTCTGCTAGTTTTTCCTGATGCTCAATCAATGTTGCCCAGCCAATAATTCCTAGACAGAAAAGATACTGGTGGCTCCTTTTGGCTACCCTCCACTTCAGGAGTAAGGAAGCTGTATTTAATTCTTATAATCTAAGTTCATATTAGTATTTATTTGAATATTTAATGCTTTTAAATGGGCTTGATCACAACTCTTGGATGAGATCGTATGGTCTTGGAACTCAATAAATGGGATTAGAAGGTAAAACAGTTTAATTTAAGTGCTACTAAAGCTCATGCCTTGTTCTAGCATTTTGTATTTTGATTTTTTTCCTCAAAACTCATCCTCAGCCAAGACATAACTTTGAGTACTTGAGTGATAAAACCAGAGCACTCCAAAGATGTGTTCAAGCAGCAGACAGGTGCTTCCCTTTATTAATATATGGGGGCTGTCAGAAGTACAAGAATACAAAAATTGGCTTACTTTGATGTATTGAACTGTTTAAGAGAAATATTATGCCTGCAATTTCCCATTCCTTGGCCTCAGAAGAAAGTCTGTCTGGAGTGACTCTGGGGAGAAGAAAAGGCTCCCTCACAGCCCCAGGAGGCCGTGCCTAAGGAAGTTTGGTGGATGGACAGGAGCAAATCTGACCTTTCTTTGTCATGATCTTTTCTAAGTGGGAGTAACAGATCCTTGCAAAGAATGATTTTCCTGGTAATCCAGTACTGATGGGAGGAGTTCAGTCTTTGAGGTTTGGTCAGACTGGGGTATTCCTGTGGATCCTGTGCACTTCCTTAGTCACAAGGTCGAGTAGCTCTGCCTTCTGTGGATTGTCCAACATGGAAAGGATTATCCTGGCCACTAAAAAATGCCCTTTTCCTGTCCCTCCCATGGGATGCAGTGTGGCTGTAGTGACACACATGTCCCCAACCTCTCTCCCCCATCCTGTTCCCATTCTGACCTTTGCAGTTTGTAGCTGCTCTGCCACTGGATTGTGCAGGGGACAATATTGCTGTCTGGTGGAATTAAAGGGGATCAAGAACTGTCTGAATGACCCAATCAAAGCAATCAAAAACTCTGAAAGCTGGCCCTGTGCTGCATCTTTGCTGGGCTCCGCCTGTGAGGACATGAAAGGAAATTCTAAATGCTTATTGAGACAAGTGTTATTCATGTTTGCCATTTGTGCCATTTTGCTGGCTGTTCTCCTAATTAATCATCCCTTTAGGCTGCCATTTATTTTCTGACAATTGCTAGCACACGCTTTCAGAACCTGCACCCTACAGACCGTGCTGTTTGTGGGGGTCTGAGGGAAGAGAGGATGTGGCTGTATAAATGCATTCCACAGCCTTTGAAATGAATCCCCAAGTGCTTCAATCACTCTTCCCTGCTCTAGGCCAAAACTAAACATTGTTCTTCCTGAGATGAGAGTTTCATTTGCCAGCACTGTGAGATTAAACTAACAGAGATTCCATTACAACAAGGAGTATTGAAATGAAGTGTCATGGAAATGGAGATTGTCTAACCCTCTGCATGAAATCAGTGTTGTTTGAGAGGGAAGGTGTCCGTGCTAAATACTGTTATCTCTCCATGGTGTCAGCTCCCTGCTTGCCTTTGAGCAGGGAAGAAAAGAAGGAAGAGTGGTGACATCCCTTTAGTGCAGCCTCAGCAAATGTGAATTTGATTTCACAAACAGGAGTTGGCAAGGCTCTTTCCTGCCGTGTGCAAGATGGGCCTGGGGGGGAAATGGATCCTTCTTTCCTGTAAAAGTATTTAAATTATACAGTAATTAGCTGAAATTTCTAAATAGACTTCATCACAGGGATTGGGGCCAGGCAGGACTCACAGGAATGTGTCAGGCAGTGCTTTGCAAAGTCAGGCTCCAATTTGCTCTCCCTCTCCTTGTTCCGAGTATCCTGAAGGATTTTCCTGGTTTGTGTTGGAGATCATTTTTCCTGGCCCAATAGAAGAATAGCTTTGATTTCACTTGGGCAGAGCAGGAAATGGAACATTCTCACTTCTGGGTAAATGCGTGCAGTGTATGGATTTTTTTTTTGTGGTTTGAGATTTTTCTTTCTTCTTTTTCCTCCTTGGGTCACTCACAAAAGTGCTTCTCCAGTCATGAGTAAAGGCACAGGGGAAGATGGACTAGAATTTCTCTCCTCAGCTTCTTAGCTAGGCCTAAGTAAAAGTCACCAAATCTCACTGGATTTTGTGCAAAGTCTCTGAAGGTCTCACTGTGCTCCTGGTCACTCTCAGTGATCCCAAATCTCAGTGCACACTTCACTCCTGTAGGATCTGACTCTAAATGTTTGCCTGTACTTTAATATGCAGTGTATTAATGATATTGTTAACATGTTCTGGGAGAACTTTTTGGTGGTTTCCTGAGCTCTGGCTGGTGGCACTGTTCACTCAACATCAATAGGATCACAAATGGGGGGTTAGCAGTGCCAAGGGGATTGTTCCCCTAATTGATTGGTGTTGTCATGGAAGTGAATGTTTGTTGTGGGACTCTGAACTCTGCTCCAGGTGTTGCTCCAGTAGGACAGTTCCAGAAGGGATGGCCTTTTCTGCAGGTCTCCTGGGTCTTGACTTGATTGAAAACTCACATTTAAAGCATTGCAGAGAAAATCTAAATGTGACTGAAACATAAAACAATGAATGCTGTGGAAAATCCAGGTTTTCCTGAGTTCCCAGGGAGCAAATTCCAGCATGAGGGCTCCTGTTTGATTCACTGGAGCCTTGCTCAGACCACACTGGTGCTTTCTTTAATGCTCAGCACATGGTGGGAAGTGTTGTACCCAGGAGACTTTCCTCCTTGTGCTTGAAATTTTCTCCAGAATATTGTTTTGAGATAGCATTCTCCCAAAATGGACCTTGGGTTTATGTGGTGTTCAGCCATTACAGGTAAAGATTTTTAATTAGAATATAATGATTTTGTGCACAAGGTACTGATTTGGGATGTGAGAGGCGTTGATTCTGCTGCTGATTTCATCATGGACCTGCTGTTTACTCATAGACTCATTACTTCATTGTTTCCTCTGCCTTATTTCTGCCTTGTCTCTCAAAGACTGTGAATGTTTTAGGGATTGGGATTTTTTCCCTACTGAGTTGTATGAAGCAAACACAAGGCACCCCTGATCTCACCGAGGGCTTCAGTCATTACCATGCAACATTTATAATACCCCTGGTTAATAATATATTCCAGATGAGCTTCCTAAACCCAGCTTTGAAAGTGAAATCAGTTGGCAATTTCTGAGATAATTCAGACACTAAAAATATAATCTGATAAATTGATTTCTCTGTGTTCCTCTGTTGGCTTTGTGGTAACTCAGCCCCCAGTCCTACAATGACTTCTCTGCAAACCTGAGTGTAGTGTTGAAGAGCTTCCCTAGTGAGGGGAGATGCTCATGTTTGCCATGTTAAATGTGTGTGAGAGCTATTGAATGAGAAGAAAACATAAAACCCCAGATTATCTTCACAGTTTTGAAATCCTGGTTTGTATCCCTGCATACAAATCTTTGCTTTCTACAGAGGATTTCTGTCTCCTGACCTTTACAATGAGTTATTGCATGTACTCTATGTTTACAACCCATTTACAGCAGCCCCAAAAGCAGGCATTTGGGTGAAAATGCTGTCATGTTCTCTGTGCTGGCTCTAGGAATATGGAATCCGTGTCATTTCAGGCTTCCTTAGTGTCTTTAATTATGTGCAAGCCAAAAATTAATGAGCCAGCTCTCTGCGTGTGAAAGAAGTCAGCAGTTTTTGGGTATTTCTGCACGAACACTTCACAGATTCTGACTGAGGTTAGGGAGCTACTGTACCACAAATTAATCTCATTCTGCAGGGGATGTCTAAGGAAATTAGGTGATTACTCTCTGAGAGTGCCAGTTTCTCTCTGGTGTGAGAAATCTCTCACAGCAGCAGTGTGAACAACCAGCTCAGATGAACTGCCTGGTGCTGGGTGAGATGAATCCCCTCGTGATGGGTCACAGGGGAATTCTGAGGGGTCAGGTCTGGATGCACAGGATGGAGCAGGAATGCTCCTTTCATGGCTCTGGGGAAAGTTTCCTTCTGTGGGAGCACCCAGGGTTTTCTTGCATTTTCAGGAAGGCAGATTCTGTGATTCAGAAGAAAGGAATTTAAAATACTTCAGAGATTCTGACTTTGCCTTAATGAATGTGGTATGCTGGGTGAGGCAGGTAAATAGATTTTTGGGGATTTTTTATGTTTATAATTATTGTTTCTGGTCTGGCTGTGGGCAGTTTCCTGAAACCCTGGAAGAACCCTTGTAAATTCCCCATTGTTGTCTTGACATCAAATATTAGAAGAAAGGTTAACCCTGAATATAACTCATCTAGAGAGGTGGAGCTTTGGGAAAAGTGTGCAATTTCTTCTCAAGGAATAGTACTTGGTGTCAGACTATTTTGTGCAGCCAGAGCCAGGAGAAATAACTTGTAGAAAACCTGAGAAATGACAATTCCACAGGTCTGAAAACCCCCAGGACAGGGTGACTTGGTCCAAGTGGCACTAAATGATTTCATATAGTCATTTATAGTCATATAGAGGCACTTACTAGTTTTTTTATGATGCCAATACGTGGGGCCATTGCAAAACCAGGCCAGAGGAGGGAGAGCAGCAGCCCCAGGGCTGTCACTGGTGATCACCAGGCACTGAGCAGCCACAGCACAGGTGTGATCACACAACTGGGAGTGCTGCAGCTGGGGAGAGCCTGACCTCAGAGAGTCTGCCTTTGAGTGCCTTAATGGATTTGATGTGTTTTGAGCAGAAGTGATGTTTTGCCACAGGGAGAACACTGAGTTGGAGAATTTCCGCTCGGTGGGAGCACGAGGCTCTTCTTCATTTAATCAAATCCTTGACAGGCACACTTCACACATCTCTCACAGCAATTAAAGCAGCCATCTTCCTGGAGGAAGGAAGGCATTTGGTTAGACATTATTTTAAATGTAAAATATGACATGTTTTGTCAAGAGTATCTTTAAAATGACAGTCTGGCTTTATGCTCGATTCTGGCTCTGTGACTGACTGGTGAGAACTGAGATAACTTTTAGGGCAATAATTTAGCATGTTTCCAATTAGTTTGCTATTTGCATCTGATATTTTCTCAATAAAAAAATGCTAGAAGGTATATTTTTTTTTCCTGCAAAAGGGCTACATATCAAAATTCAGACACCAGCACAGAAAGGTGCAGTACATTTATGACCTTGTGTGATTAGTGATCTCTGAATCTAATCTTAAGGTACTTTAATGGACTATAATTATCTACAGTGTATAGTTACTGCCTTTCCTGAGATTGATTTAAAATTGCCTCAGGAGGCAAGTGCTGTGTAATTATCTGATAAGAACTAAACTTGATACTCCGACTGGAAACTTTTGGGAACACAAAAATAAATATAGTTCAGGACAAAACTTACTGCTGGCCAGCTTCAGAAATGAAATCTGTTCTCTCAGGCTGTCTCTGCAGTGACAGATAAAGAAGAAAAGGGGAAAAGCTCACAACCATTTCCAAGATATCAGCCTAATTCAGCAAACTTAGTGGAAGGTGGGCTTACCCTCTGCCACAGATGTTCCTACACAACCATGAGCAGAAGAGGGGAAGCTGAGGAGAATGAGGTGTGAACTCCTCTGACCCAGATGCTGAGACAATAATTTTATTAAAATAAACAAGGTGCTCAGGAGGTTTTTCAGTGGAAATTGGTGACAACAGGAATGGAAGGAAGCTTTGCAAACATTCTTTGAGTTGTCCCTGATGGTCTCTGATGGAGTTTCCAGAACAACACAAGCCTCATCCCAAGGTGACATTGTCAGTGGAGGTGGTGACACCAATGCCAGTTCACAGCTCCCCCAAATTCATCCTTTTTCAGTCTTTAACACATGGTGCTGACAGCACTACTGAATGCAGCATGGGCCAGGGAAATTAAACATTCAATTACCTGGTTTTTAAAAATTCAACTCTCCGTGCACTTATTATTTCAAACATCCCTGATCTTTGGACCTACCCCAGTTTCAGAGTCCCCTTGGGAAGTTTGCTGTAGGAGGAGGATGGAACTCTCTTTAGATTCTCCTGGTGCTGACTGCAGTAAGAGTTTGGGAGTTCATATCAGATGAATGAGTTGTCATCTCAAGCAATGATTGATTTTGGTGGGAATATGAGGGTACAGAGATCCCATCTGTGCTGTGACAAGGAACAGTGGCTTTCGGGGTCATCTTCAGGATGCTGAGTTCTTGATTGAGACACTGTCCTTTCTTTTTGGTTGGCCTGGATAGGGCTGAAAAGCTCTGCTTAGTAAAATGAGGTGTGCAGGTGGGCCAAACATTTCCATTTTCAGCTGTGCCTCATTGTCCAAAAACGCCTTGGCAAGAGTTTGTGCCCATGGGACAATCCTGGAAAGAGGAGAGGCTCAATCCCTCTGCCTCTCACAAGCCCACAGTGCTTTTGGGTCCAGTCCCATGGACAACCCAGCTCAGTTTCCTGTTCCTGAGAGATGCTGCACTGAGGAATAATGCAAAATTATCCTGTGACACAAAGGAGGTTTTTGTTAATCCCCTGCAGTCTTCTCACACTGTCAGAGATCATTTCCTAACAGGAAAATGGTTATATCCTCCCCAGTGCACCTCAGTTTGGGGCCTTTTTTGATGAGGAATGGAGACAGATCACTCTGGAATGGGAGCTGTTGGTTGCTGAGGATCCCAAAGTGGTTTCATGGTGCAGACAGGAGGCAGTCCCTATGTACTTAATGGGAAAGTTCTTCAAGTGGAAGAAATCAAAAGCTAAAAATATATTGTCAAGAAAATCTGAAAGAATAAAATGTGAATGGAGTTTGGAGCCTTCTCACCGAAATGTCACAATGCAGCAATAAGGGAGGAAAGGTGTTCAGTGGAGAAGTGAAGGAAATAAAAAGGGAAAAAAGCAGCACAAAAAGGAAATTAGCTGGCAATATGATGTGGAATCTAAAAACACTGAGGAAGAGCCATGTCTGGAAGCAAACCTTTCCAGGCCCACTGGAAGATGGAGGTGATAAAATCTCTAATAGTGACTCAGAAATGGCAACACAGTGAAATATTCAGCAAGGATGACACTCTGCATCACAGTCCACTTGTCATCTGAGCATTTCCAGCTTGGGTAGCATGACATCAGTTGTGGATCTAATATGTTATTCAATTAATATGGAATGAGGGGACTGGAATAGAATGATCACGACAGAACATGGTTTATGGGAATAGACTCTGGACTTGTTCAATCATAAGGAGATTACAGATGTAGGTGACAAAAAAAGTGGAGAGCTTGATTTACTTAGTCCAGTAGACTTTTATAAGGCACTTAACCCAGTCTGCTTGACATTCTGTAAAAGAGCAAGCGCTACCATGTCAGGGAAGTTCACATTAATTGGATTGAAACCTGACTGGCTCAGCTCAAGATGTCGTTACTGCAGAACAACCATCAGATTTTTATTTTTTTTTCTCTCCCCAGAGCTGAGGTCTGCCTGGATTAGGATTTGGCAGAAGCTATTGAATATTTTTATCTAGCAGCAGGGCAAACTCAATGCAGATAAGGCGTGGAGATGACAGAGGGCTGATGAAGTGGTAAATAATGAGGAGGATTGGGAATGATCTAGAAAGCTTGACAAGTCAGCCCACTCAGGATGAGTTTGTTTTAATATCATCAAAGTCAGGACAGGAAAGGTTTATATTTCTTTTCATGTAACAATTGCTGTAGCTGGAAAACATCAGACAGTGTTCAGGTGTGTAAAACACTGAGCAGCCTGGGCTAATGGAAGGTATTCCTGGGACAAGATGAGTTTTAATGTTCTTTCCAACACAAACCATTCTGGGCTTTCATGAGTCCTGCCCCTGTCCCCTCTCTGTTCCCTGTGGAGACAGTTCTCAGGAGCTTCTCCAATGTGAGTCCATCCCAAGGGTAACAGTTCTCCACAAACTGCTGCCATGTGGGTCTCTCTTCCACAGGGTCAGTCCTTCAGGCACATCCTGCTCCAGTCTGGGTCCCCCACAGGTCCCAAATACCAGCAAAATACCTGCTCCAGCATGCAGGGCTCCTCCCTGCAGGGCTCTGCAGGATCCTGCTCCTGCATGGACTTCTCATGAGATCACAGCTTCCTTTGGCCATCCCCTGCTCTGGTGTGGGCTCCTCTGGGGGCTGCAGGTGCATCTCTGCACCCCTGTGCCCTCCATGGGCTGCAGGGGCATCTCTGCACCCCTGTGCCCTCCATGGGCTGCAGGTGCATCTCTGCACCCCTGTGCCCTCCATGGGCTGCTCTGGGGGCATCTCTGCACCCCTGTGCCCTCCATGGGCTGCAGGGGCATCTCTGCACCCCTGTGCCCTCCATGGGCTGCAGGGGCACAGCTACTTCATCCTGGGCTTCCCCACAGAGTCTCAGGGGATTCTCAGCACCTGGAGCAGCTCCTGCCCCTCCTTTAGCACTGGCCATGATGTCTGCAGAGCCCTTCCTCTCTCAGATTCTCACCCCAGTCTTCTCTGGCAGTGGTTCCATCTGCCCAATAGCATTTTTTTCTTCCTCCTTGCAGAGATCCAGAGGTGTTACCATCATTCCTGCTGGGCTCAGCCTTGGCCAGGGGCAGGTCTGTCCTGGAGCCACTGGAATTATCTCTGCTGGACCCTGGGAAAGGACACTTATGGCAGCTGCTCACAGAAAACACCCCTGTGGCCACCTCACTCCCAAAACCTGGCCATGCCACCCCAACACAGTGCAGAAGGTCTGGGAGAGGTCAAAGCGGGATTTGAGGGGCAAGGAGGGTCCAGGAGACCCTGTGAAGGGGCTGGCTGGGAATTCTGGTTGCTTGGTGACACTCTGCACTTGGAGGTAAGACAGCATGGGAGAAGTGTCCATGGAAAAGTGTCCCTGACTTTTTCCTAGTCAATGGGGAAGTGTCCCATACCTCTTCCCACCTCAGGGTGTAGACAGGTGGTTATTGGGGAAGCAGAAATATTTCGCATGGATGCACAGTGCAGTTCTCTCTACTCTGGCTGAAGTTTTCACTGCAGTACCAATTTGAGCAGAGTTACTGGACTTTTTGTTCTAGATATATAATTTACTGGCTGTTTTGAAACAAATGTCACTTGCTTTTCATATTTACGGACAGCTGGGGACCATGAAGCAGCTGTTTAAAGAACTGTATTTACTTTTAGATGTAAACAAAATATTAAAGTGCCCTGCAGAAATCTCTGTGCTCACACAAACAGCTCATATTCTATATTATTTATATGTGAGAGTGTGTGGGTCGCTGCAGCTTGTCTCTGCCTGATGCATTAACTCTCCTTATGTGACAGCTCTCTCTGGATGAAGCAATAGGCAGAGGTGGACAGACAGTTGCTGCAGGGCCACTCCAAAGATGTTGTTAAGGGAAAAAAACTGTCTTTTTTTTCTGTCCTCTCAGATGAGCAAGGTGAAAAAAAAGCTTCTTCAAACCTGAACTTTTCTTGCTGGCAAAAACTGGGTAGATTTTCCTCATGAAAGAATTATGGGAATTTAAAAGCAGTGTTTTGCATAATTTGGAAGAATGTGATGGGAAGTTGTAGCTCTGAGAAACTGTTCTTACTCCTGATGAGCAGTGGCAGATGTGCTTGCTCTCAACTTATTACGTGCATTCACTTGCAGCCTTAAAATTCTCCCTGCCTGGTGGGGAGATTGCCCCCAGTCTGTGAGGTGCTCTCATTTATTCCAAAAACACAGGGAAAGGGAGACCCTCTCCTGGAAGGTTAATTAGAGAGTTCAAGACTGCTGGACTGTGATTCTCATTCTCACCAAATTGTTTCATGTTCTGCTCCCTGATGACAGTCATTCCATGGGCTCTCCTTGTGCTGCTCAAAGGCCTGGATGGAGGCACATGGGGACGTGTCTTTGGAATGCAGAATGACAAGGTGCCAGTTTGGGTGGAAATGCTCACAGGCAGCTCTGCAGAGGTGCTAGGGACAGGCAGCAGGGACTCAAACTGAGGGGCTGATTGCTGCTTCCAGAGGGTTTGCTCAGGAAGGAACAGGGATTGTCCAGGGACTGAATCTGGTTGCTCCTGAGGCTTTCCTGCCTCACACACAGCAATTTTGGCCTTTCACCTCTGCAGAAATGAAGTTTGAGTACGAGTCAACTTGCTCAAAATGTGGAGGGTTTTTGGAATGTTTTCAGCCTCCACTGAGGTCGGGATGTTATGTGTGGACACTTCTCTGGGGCATCCAGTGCTTCTGGTCCAGACAGAGGCAGTGTGGTGGGATGGATTTCATTTAATGAGTGCCCTGTGCTCTTCAGCAACACCAACCTTATAACCTTGGTGTTCTGAGACAGCCTGGGTTCATATTGACTCAGGCACATTATAAATTTGGGTGATATCCATAGTATCAGAGGAGAATTTTTATGATTGCATGACACAGTGCCAGAAAAACCCCCAGTCTGAGGCCTGTGAAAATCAGCAGTATGTGCCGAGAAAAATCAATAAGCAATTTGCCCAGAGAATCCCAAAGAGAACGCATGTTTTTTGAGACTTAGAATAACTTTTGCTTATTGATTCCTAAAATCTCCCAGACAGGGAGAAATGTAAATACAGGGATCCTGCTCCTCTGGAGTTCAGTGGGAGGAGGATCAGGCCCTGAGCTGGGAGCTGGGGGATTTACAAAAGTACGCTCTGCTGCCTAATGAAACTGTTTAATTAGAAAACTTTGTCACAGCCTGTATGTGGCTCGAAGGCAGTTTTACCAAACAGGCTGAATAATTCCTGCCAAGCATTAAAGCTGATTGGTATTCTCAGCTTGGAAGGGAGAGGAGCAGGGAGAGCACTGATAATGAGAGTGGGGCGGCTCTGGGGGACTCGCCCTTGTGGGCTTGGTGGGACTCTTTGTCTTTTGAGCAGGTTCTGGTGTCTTCTGCCACCTGACAAGCCAGAATTAAACTGAAATATTAATAAATATGTATTTTGACTGGTTTCAAAGTGCAAAGCCAGAGTGATAAATCAGGACTAACTTAACTCAGTGTCACCATGCGTGTAACCACGTCTACTTTGAACCAGTTTAACTCTATGTTCACATTGATTTTTTAATTTTCATCTTAAAAGCTTCTGCTTCTGTCAGAGAATGGAGTGTGTATTGCTAATTCAGTCTGTGTTTCTGATGTTTCCGTCTTTCAGATGTTTCTATGTTAAAAAAAAACTAAAACAAAGGAAGCTTAAATTGAGAACCCAATTTTTAAACTCAATCGCAGCACAATTTTAAGTGAAGAAAAAATCTTTTCATCCTCAGGGTAATTTTCTTATAAGGATAAACCTCACATTTCACATATTCTCACTTTTTCACACTGCTGGATATTAAAGCACAGTTGGGGCTCTCCACAAGTGAGATTGACAATTGTCTTATTTTTAAATGCCAAAGGAAAAAAAATCTGTGTCACGTCTTTACGCTGATTTTTTTTTTTACTGTGCAAATTTATCCAAAATATTGAGAACTTGTGTGAGGAGAAAATGAAAAATTGTGGCAAAGATACCCTTTTCAGTTCTTAAAAATGTCATTGTTTTTGCCTGGCAGTTATTGAACTGCTCCTCCTGACTTAGTGTGGTGCTTGATCTAATTTTACTGCTGGGTACCTCATACCATCATTCTCTGAAATTCAGCCTCATTTCCATCTCCTCACAAAACTCAGCTCAGACAGAAACAGGCTACTCCTTTGATTAAAATGTTGAGGGAAAAAAAATTCCTGGGTATGCATTGAACAGATTCTTACTGTGGTCATATGGGAAGAGTATTGAGAAGTTAGGAAGAACTGTTTCTAAAAAGAACAGCTTCACCTTCATGTCATTCTTGTGGATTTTTGAAAGACGTGCAGCAACCAAGTGTAAAAAAATGAGAACAAGGGTTTTAGAGATGCTCTGTGACCATGGGCACAGACCCTTAGGACATATTTTGTGAAGCTCATTGGTGTAATGGGTTTCTTTGTGACACGTGGCCTCATCTAATAAACATTTCCTTTGTTTCTGCTCATGTCCATTGGCTCTTGCTGCACATTTTTGAGAACTGTGTGGTCTTTATCTGATAGCTGAACGTGAGCAGTGGCAGAAGCCATGGCCAGATGCTCCAGTCCCTGTTTGTGCCCTTCACTGGACTCTCTCTGGTGAGTTGGAGCCCAGATCTGGACACATGCTGCAGGTGTGGCCTCTCCAGTGTTGAGAAGAGGGAGAATTTCCCCTCCTGTAAGTGCTGGCAGCGTTCCCAGTGCAGCCCTGGCCTCCTTTGCTGCTCGGCCCCTGCGCTGGCTCATGTCCAGCCTGGCATCCACCCTGACCCCCAGCTCCTGCTCTGCCAAGCTGCTTTCAGCCCCAGCCTGTGCTGAGCTGATCACACCCCTGGGGCAGGAGTTTGCACTTTCTTTTATTCCCTTTATTGAATTTCAGGCCACTCACCCTGGCCCATTTTTCCATCCAGCCGAAGCCTCGCTGAAGGGTGGCCGGAGCTGCCAGCACATCCACAGCTCTGCCCAGTGATGGATCACAGGGTGAAGCTGATGGGAGTGCACTCTACCCCAGCAGCCAGGCCATTTAATAAGCTCATTGAGCAGTATTGGCACCAGTATTGATCCCTGAGGGATGGAGACTGAACTTGCACGTGTCCTTTCTCAAGGAAAATCCATGGAGCTTTCCAGCAGTGGCTGCTCCTGACCGTGGCAGCTCCTTGTGCACAGACACAGCAGTTTGGAGACATCAGGAGCCTCTTGGATGTAAATGGTGAGAGAACTGTGCTGCACCTTTTAGTGATAACAGTTTCAGTCCCTCACAATGTGTGGAGTCACATAACACCACAGAGTCATGGAATCATTTCGGTGGGAAAACGCCTCCAAGATCACTGAGCCCAACATATAACTAATATTTAATGGTTTTTTTGACATTTTTAAAGATGTCTGCATGTTTGGGAATAGCCTTGCCTTAGCAATGTTACACAATCCAGATAGGAAGAGAGCTCAGCAGTCCCGGGGGCTCAGCTTGCCCTACCAGGTTAGGGGGATTGGATGCTGCACCTCGGAGTTTTACTCCACCCCTGTCACAACACATAACTTCTGTGAGCCCCATCCCATGGTCACTCATGGAAATTTTAGGTGGAAAGAATATTTTCTTTGAAGGTCTCACAGTGGTAGGCAGTTTAAGACAGGATATGGCATTTTGTGAGGTAAACTCAGGGCCTTCCTTCCCTCTACACACAAGTGACTTTTGGAGGTAAATTTTGCACTTCAGTAAGATTTAAGTTGGGCTTTGAATCAAAATAAAGAAATAAAGCTTTTATTTTTCTCACGGATTCCCTCTTAAAATGGAAAATTAGCTCTGGATTTTAGGTAAATCAGATGCAAAAACCCACCAGCAGCTGTTTTTCATTCAAATACTTTCAAAGGTACTATTGGCTATTCTGAATTGGAAACCCAACTTATTTCCTACAACTTCTAATACTATTGCCAAAAATCTTATAACTGGGAAATAGGACATGAAACCCTTTTAACTGAGGCCTTGCAGCTCAAACCCACTTTCTGATGGAAGAAGTTTGTGCAGGATAGTTAAATCCTGTGTGGGAAAACGAATGCTAGGCAGGAAGCTCCTCTTGGAGCTTGTAAATGTGTTCAGATGAAAAGAATGCTCTGGTTTTTGCTGATTTTGCCTTAGGAGCACGACAATGATGGCTGAGGTGCTTCTCCTGCTTCTGGAATTGGTATTCCCTCAGCAGAAAAGCAGATGGTTTAAGAGGATGGATAAAGCTTTATTTTATATGCAACTCCTTTCTGGTACCTTGTCCAAGGTGGTGGAAAGGATGAGATGAGATAGGATGAAAGGAAGCAGCCTCAAGCTGCCCCAGGGGAGGTTTAGATCGGATATTGACATATATCCAATATAAATTGGAAAATATTCTTCCCAGAAAGGGGTGTCAGCACTAGTACAGGCTGCCCAGGGCAGTGGTGGAATCACCTGAAGGTGTTCCAAAAACTTGTGGATGTAACACATGGGGACAAGGTTTAGTGCTGAACACGGGGATGGTGCTGGGTTGGAGGTTGGACTTGATGATTCTAAATTCTTGTCTTTACAATGATTTGGTTCTCAGAAGTTTCACCTCCATTTGGGGTGGTGCTGGATCACCTCCTGAATCTACTTCCAGGGGCAGAGCCCAGCCTGAGTCACGGGCACAGGAGAACACTTTGGAATAAAGTGTGGGTGGAGCTCCTGCAGATGGAGACTCCTCATGTGGGCTGTGCCCCTCTCCCTGTGTGTGCTCTGCTCACCTCTCCCTGAATCCCTCTGTTATCCTTGGAGCACCAGGACATATGAGCTTGGTGAGGGAGTGAAGGGGTTTCTGCAGCCAGGACCATTTGCTTTCTGTGCTGGAAATCTCTGGATGGGAGTTTCTGGATTTGTTTTACACCCTTCACAAACCAGAGCTACTTGTGTCACTGCAAGGCACTCAGAAATACTTTGAGACTTCAAAGTGTTTGAGTAATTCCATGGAAATCCCATGGGTACAGTGGGAATATGTTCCTGGCTGTGGGGCAGCTCATTCCTGGTGGCTGGTGCAGTGGAGTCCCAGGGTTCCAGGATATTCACACTTGGGCAAGCCTGCAGGAGAGCTGGGGAGGGAACTTGGACAAGGAGTGGAGTGCCAGGACAAGGGGGACCACCTCTAAGCTGCAGGAGGGCAGGGTTACATGGGATATTGGAATGATATCCCTGTGAGGGTGGGAAGGCTCTGGCACAGGGTGCCCAGAGAAGCTGTGGCTGCTCCTGGATCCCTGGAAGTGTCCAAGGCCAGCCTGGATGGGGCTTGGAGCAACCTGGGACAGTCGAAGGTGTCCCTGCTCATGGCAGGGGGTGGAATGCGATGATCTTTATGGTGCCTCCCCACCCAAACCATTCCAGGTTTCTCTGCTCTCAGAGCAGTGCAGAGGGGTGTGTCAGACCACAGGCAGGACCCCACATGATTTATTGTTATACCTCATTATCTGTCAGTGCTAAAACTGCCCTGACTGGACCCAGAGCAGCCTGCAAAGGGAAGAGCTGCATGGCAGAGTAGCTGCCTGAGAACATTTCAGACTGCAAACCTCTGCCAAGGAAACCTCTGCAGTTTGTCTCCTCTCTGTGAAAAGGTTTTGTTTTTCTTTTCAGGCTCTGTTAGATTCTGCCTACAGTTGTCATAATTATCTTAGCCAGTTACAGACATTAGGGAAAAATACCTTGCAAGGATGAGGTAAATGGAAATTTCTCTTGTCTGTCGAGCTCAACGGGTTGTAAAGGAAAATATCCACACTGTTTATTTCTATTATATTAAAATTGCTGCCTACACCTCCCAGTGACTTAAAAACAAGAGAAAATTAGATTATTTTTTTCTCACGTTGCTGGTCATTCCCATCCTGTTGTGTTTTTTGGGTTTTTTGGGGGTTTTTTTGTATTCACTTTGTGCTGATAGCCCAGGCTCTGGCGCTTTGCTAACTACGGAGCTAAGGCTGCTGATTTGTGTAACACCTGTCATTATTTCAAAGCAGCCCGACAGCTTTAATAAACCCTTTTTTTTGCAGGGAAAGAGAGAGCTGTATTTCACGGAGCCGGAGGGAGAGCTGGCATCTCCCTGCCCGCCGCATCCCGCCGGCGTGTGGCGGTGCTGAATCAATAACCGCTGCTCCCGCTCCCTCCAGAGCATCGCTCAGCGCCTGGCAGCTCAAACCAGCGAGTCCCCGAACAGCACAGCCTCTTCCCCAGGCTGTGCATGCTTGTTAGCTTCTCTCTTCTCCTTATTTTTTATTGGGAATGCTGTGTATGCTTCATTACAATAAATGCTTGGCTGTTAAATTTTCTCCGATGCATTTCGGCAGCTGCAGAACAGATGGATGGCTGCTCCCCCCTCGGTGCAGGAGGACCCTAAATTAGGAATACATTTACCTTCAGCTTTGGGGATTGTTTTATTTTACTGCTTTTCAAGGCGAGGGCTCTTTCATATATGGGAAAATGATGCTCCCAGGTGGGAGCTCTTCAGGGAGCTCAGTGGGAACAGGATGAAGTCCCCACTTCATCCTTGGAAGTGTTCAGTGAACACGTGGATGTGGTATTTGGGGTGGTTTTGTGGTAATGTGGCCGTGCTGGGTTAATGGGTTGGACTGGATGGTCTTAGAGGGCTTTTCCAAGCCTAATGATCCCATAATTCTAAGTGTGTTGTGATTCAGAAACACCTGGCACAGAAAAGTTTTGTTCTTCAGTGCCACAAAACCAAACACTGGAGGAAGGAGGCTCTGTCTCACCTTGATCTCTGATGTCAGGAGGCAGCAGGGGGTGCAGAAGGTCTCCCCTCCCTCACGTCTCCTCTGTCCTATAACAGGGCCATCATTTGAACCTCTCATCTGGGGCTGGAATCAGGGAATTCCCTGCAGCCCAAGGCCATGGCAGTGGAGGAGGGAGAATGTGGATTTAAATAATTTTGTGCTGGCTCAAAAAGAAAACTCCAGGTGGGAGCTGAAGGTGAAAGAATCCAAGTTAGGCTCTGCTCAGCTCCCTTGTACAGGCAAGCCCTCCTTGCTCATCTTCAGTAGTTCAAACACTCAGACTGCTAAATGGACTGAGCTATAAAATATTTAATCAGGTTTCCCAACATCTCCTTATGATATGCAACAATCATGATGAAGAAAAGGGGCTGGACCCCACTCTTTGAGGCAACCCAGGAAGAATTTTAAATTCTTACTGTCACCAAGAAAATAATCTGAACTTTCTAAAAATACCTGGGTGAGAGTTGATGTGTGTGCACTGCCCCATCCAGTCCTAAAAAGTGCTGGGTGCTCCTGCTTCCACACAGCCAGGGCCAATATTCTAAAGGCATTCAGAGATTATGCATCACCCTGTTATAATCCCCTAGCTCATCTTAATTTCTATTATAAAATATACTTTACAAAAATGACCCTAAGCACTTTTTTCTATTTTTTAACAATATTCTTTAAATTTAGGAATATTCAGGCTTTAAATTCCCTGTGCTTTCCAGAAGAGGCTCAGGAATGGGTGCAAAGCCAGAGCTGAGAAGAGAAGGAACAAAAGATTTTCCTGAGTGATCAGGGGAATGCAGCAGGCTTGGTGGGATGATGGTGACCCTGAAGGGAAGGGCCCACCCAGCAACAGGGGACAAAAGGAAGTGGGGACAGTTTCCTACCAGCCCTTTTAGCTGCTTTCTGTGCCCTTTGTACTCTCTCTAAGACACGTTGACTGTGACAATTTTTAGTCTCATTTTGGGGTTTAGAGGCCTCTTTCCAGTTCCAAGTGTAGACTTCCAGAAGGGCTGTGGCATTTCAGTACTTTGACAGGACTCGGTATTTTGTCAAGCTTGTGAACACAAAAAGCAACATGAAGAGATTTTGGTTATGTCTATTTTCCATTTGCTCTTTTTGCAGGCTGGAAAGTGCAAAAATATCTAAAATCTAATCAGAGGGCAAGGGATAGGTCTGTATTTTCTGTCCTATTTCATGTATCACTAAGCCATGACTGCAGTGCAGGTGGTGGAGCTGCAGGAATAAATGACTGCTAATGAGATTTATAAGAGTTCAACTTTATGCATTAGTTCATTTATTTACAGACATTACACTGAATTTTGGACAGGAGTTCAGGCCTTTGCTAAATGTATTCACACATGCTTTTGTTCAAGCTTTCTCCTCTTCCCATTTCCATGGGCAATGTTAAAGGATGTCAAGAAGTTATTGTCTGTACTGGTTCCCATGCCAACCTATGGAGGGAGGTCTGACCCAGCTGAATTTAAAGCAGGGATCATCTGCATTTCTTCTCAGGAGGTGGGAATGGTCACCTCAGGCTGCAGCACTCTCTGACACTCCAGATGAAATCCCAAGCCTCTGGAGATGCTGCTGCTTTTTTTTTGTTACTGTGGTCATGGTGCTGCAGCCATTTTGTAACTTTTNTTTTTAATTTTTTTTTTTTTTTTTTTTTTTTTTTAGAATCTCCATCCTTAAGATCAAGGTGGGAGTTTCCTCCTAAGGAATTTCCCTTGCTTGTTGCTGAGAACAGATGTATTCTGCAGAAGGTCCAGCAAATTATTTAACAAATTAATCCACCAAATCCAGCAAACTAATCCAAACAATTAACAAGCTACATATTTGTGTCTTCTGACACAAGTTTGTGTCTTCTGGCACAAATATCTTCCTGTTCTCCTGGTTAGGGCAAACCCTGAAACCATTCCCAAACCACTCCAGTTTGAGTAACCAAGATTTCACTGCAAATTAATGGGAAGAGAAATGCAGGATTTTGCAGTTCAGTGCTCCAAAGCTGATGTAATACTTCACAAGAACTTCATTTCACACTGATGTGAGCAACCTGTTGGAGCTGAAGATGCACCTGCTCATTGCAGGGGACCTGGGTCACACCATCTTTAAAAGGTCCCTTTCAACTTTAATAGTTTAACAACAGTTCTGTGGCACAGAAAAGGACAATCAGGACTTGTGTTTACTATGCAGATTTATCCTTGTTTCCAGCCAGGCACATACAGGGATAAAGCCCAGGCTTTGGCATTGCCTATTTTGTGCTGGTTTCCCCGTGACAACTCGGACTGTTACACTGCACTGGACATTTCAGGGTGCTTTGTGAGCTCTGGAGATTGCAAACCTCGGTTCCAGGTTTCCAAAGCCTGGTTCACAGCTAGCAGAGACCTCGTGGTGACACAGCCATGAGGAGGTTTGCAGAGAGGAGCAGAGAGTGCCCGGGAACACGGAGGAAGCACAGTGTGTGCAGTTCTTGGAGGCAGATGGTGCTGTTGGCCAAGGAACGGTGCTGCAGAGGCTGCCCAGCTCCTCAGACAGACCCCCGCAGACAATTGCGATGATGATGGCTCTCAGAACTCCTCTGAGATCAGCAGGCATCGTTCTGGGTGGAGACGCTCCCGGAATTTCAAGCAGCGTTGCTGTGATTTGTGGGAGCTGTGGGTTTGTGAGGAGCACCAGCAGCTTCAGCTGCACCTCTGGGTGGGTGTGAGCTGCTCAGACCTTCCCTGCCTGCAGCCCTGAGCAGAAAGTCTCCTGGGAACAGTCTCTCCCAGCATGTTGCTGTGGGAATTTCAGGGTTCCAGACATACCTGGGAGGCCCAGAGGTAAACCCAAAGCAGGGGTTGTTACAGGAGTGCTGTTTCTCTGCTGGGCTTTAATCACAGGCTGCTTTATGGAACCACTCTGAGGTGCTCACCACTGTGGGAATCTCATTGACCACGTCCAGGCTGCAGTAAAACACAGCCCCTGCTCAGGATTACTGTTGAATATGAGTTTATGAACAGTGGGAAAAGATTTAGGCCTTTTAAATATGAAATGTGACATTCTTAGTGGCACGTTGCACTCAGCAGATTGAGAACTGTCTTTGCACAGAACTCGAAGGGAAGCAAAAACCATGTTTGATGAACTGCACAGGCAATAATTGTGCTGATACATGAGCCACGAACCAGTGCAAGAGTCCTGGGGCTGTTCCAGCCATCAGCAAGGTCACTCATGCTGGCAGGAATGTGCACTGCAGCAGAGAGGTTTGGGATTTTGGGCAACACCCCGGGATCCTCCCTGTGCTTGACTCACACTGGCAGAACTGGGTCAGGTACCCAGCCAGGGCACAGGTGAAGGGCACAGGGATGGCTGAGGTGGCACCTGAGCCTAGAAGGGGCCTCACCTTTCCATAAAATAATCTCCCTTCTTTTTCCATAAGCTCTGTAAGTGCTGTTTTTATGGTTATGCTATTGCTGAGCCCAAGTGCTGGAGAATGATGAAATCTAATAAACATGCCGGGCTCTTTTCTTCATCATTAGACACTGAACACTTTAGGATTCACTTGGGTCACATTTTGGAGCTTTTCTCTGCAGCTATCAGGGTTAGCAGGGCCATTTTATCAAAACAGGCCTGAGCTATTCACACTTTCACAAGAATCCTGAGAAATGAAGGAGCTCACTGCAGTGTGAGCTGAATCAATAGCAAGGGCATGGAGATGAGGACTGGGATTTTATGCCTTTGTCTTTTTGGTTGGTTAAGTTCTCTGGGAGATAAAACTGGAGCCTCAGAAATTTTTTTTCCTTTATCCAGCCCTCCTTTAGTCTCAAGTTTTGCAGAACCAGGTTAAAAGTGTAGCAGAGGAAAGGAAAAGTCTCCATTTGTGATTCAAGTGCCTCCAAACCAAAAGTACTTTCTTCACCTTTCCTGTTGTTCCTCATGTCCTTATGCTCATTTTTATGGTGCAGGGCAGAGGATAAATTTCAACTTGAAATTTTAATCAAAGCTCAGTGAATTTTCAGCCACTAACCTACAGGAGCAATTTTGGTATTGAAAACTCAACAAGGAAATCTGTAGCTTCTACCAAAATGCCTTTCTTGAGCAAAGTGCTGTTTTTTCCCAGACAATTATTACACCTGTTATGGATTTATTTTTGCAGTATTTGTGTATTATAGCTCACCAAATATGAGCTCAGAAAAGTATCTACTGAAAAACATTATTATCAGGTGAGAGATTTATGGGCTTGGCAGTAAATTTATGATGGATAAGTAAAATTGGAAGCAAATAATAATGGAAAATCTCACTTATTCTTGAAAGAGCAGTAAAGCAGATTCATGTGATGTGGAGCAAATATTTATTCCCAGTTAGAGTCATTTTATTTGAGTGTAGTGGGAGAGCAGCTGGGTGCAGTTTACTTATAAATTAGGCTTTGGGATATTGTTTTCTTCATTTTTGGTCTTGGTCAGGAACAGTCCATGCCTGGCAGGAAAATTGCTTTATTATGAATCTCAGGACTCTGTTATTCAACTCAACTTTCTCTTGACTGGCATCTACTTTTTTCTTACATTTTTTCTAGTTTTTCTATGCATTTTCAGACTCTGATTAGATATGAAATGTTAATCTTTATAATTATTTTGGTGTAGAAAAGAATAATAATCCCAAAATAACCTTTGATTTTCAGCTTTTGGCTATGAAATCTGTGCACCCATTGATATTTTATTGGTAAAGAGCTCCTTCTGATGAAGTCTTGGAGATATTTAACAATTATTAATACCAAAGACATCATTTGACAATGAACAGTTCAAAGCAGGTTTGGGAGGACATCACTGAGTTATAAGAATACACAGTTCCATTTTTTTTTTCCCAAAATCTGAATGTGGAGGGTGGACTTTTAAAAGGCTGATACCTTTCATTGGCAGCCTATTTCAGGACAAAAAAATTAAAATAAAAATAAACCTGTCAGTTTATTGGGAAGCTTAGAGAGTGGTGGTTCAAACTGTGGTTCTACCAGAGCCTAAACAAGGTAATTCATCATGTAAGGAGCCCAGGTTGCAAAGCACCCATCCCATGGAGCAATGCACAATTAATCCAACCTAAGGATGTGTGCTATAAATCCTGATGACCCTTTGGCAGTGTGAGTGTAACAGAATGAGTAGCTCTGGGCACATAGAATGAAGTCCATCAAAGACAGGATGCCCTGGAGGAAAGAAAATTACCTGGAAAATTAAAAAGGGAAATGTCCCTTTCTCTTCCCCCCTTAGCCCTCCCATCCCCATGCCAGCTCACAACCTTCACGTCTTAATTGTTTTATGTGTGGGCAAACATCACCTGCATGACTTATTTCTGAAAGGATTTTAATGCTTTGGAAGTGGTTAAGGGGGGGAACAGTCAGATTCATAGCTGGCATAACTCTGCACAGCTCTGCTGAAGTCAGGGGATTTATAATGACTTGACTACTCAGGAACCAGGCTTAAAATATGCAGAACTGCAGTGTTTCCTTACTTGGAGAAGTTTTCCTTTGGGTGAATCTCACACCTCAGAGTTCCATCCAGGAGAAAAGGGGGAATGGTTCATGCTGGACCTGTCAGAGCTGTTACATTTATGGCCAGTGTGGCTGAGGAAGATCTTCTGAGCACCAGCACGTGGGAGACAGCTCTGTGCAGGGAGGAGCAGTTTCACTGGGTATCTTTGTGCCTTACCTGCTCTGCTGCTGTGGCAAAGATTTACCTGTGTCTGCAGTGCAGCTCCATTGCTGCTGCCTTGTTCCCACCTGCTGCTGCAAGGGAGGAGCTGATGCAGCTGGATGGGAAGGGGAGCCCATGACTGCAGTCTTTGGACACTCTGCAGGCAAACCCCTCGAAACTATTTTGCTGGAATTTTTGGAATAGGTAAATGCTTCTGTGGGGAATCTGATCTCTTCTCAGGACAGACCATCGTGTCCCAGGTGGTGACTGAGCTGGTGCAGTCTCCAGGGGATGCAGTCAGACTCCCCAAACCTGCCCTGGGGTCCTGCCTGACCCCTCCAGGGAGTGCAGGTTCCATTGCTGCTCACTACCCTAAACTAGGCACAAACCACCCCCACCAATACAATTTTTTGGGGCAGACTGGGAGGTGTCCCTCAGTGGCACATCCCTCTCATGGAGCCCAAGAAGAGATGCAGCCAGAAAAAAGAGGGAGGATTCCATCCTTTCCTTGGGATCCCAGCCACAAAATGAGAGATTAAATCAAGGACCAGGCTCAAACTGTGCATTCAGAGGAGGAACCACCTCATTCACACCAAGTTTTCCCTCAAAGCAGGTCTTGAGGATGTCAGCCGTGCAATGGACTCCAACTTCACTCTCAGCAGGGGAGCAAACAGAGGAGTAAGACCTGGAGCAAACTCAGAGAGAGTAAGATCTGGAAAAAGCTCAGAGAAGGAGTTGGATCTGGAGCAAACCCAGAGAAGGATTTAGATCTGGGGCAAATGGAATGTTCAGGGTCATTTCAGGGTTGAGCCACTGCACTTCCATGGGATGACTTTATGTAACAAAGGAATGAAACCTGGCACCAAACCCTTTCAAGGAGCCTGGAATACAATTTGTGTGCCAAACACCAGCAGCATATGTGAGAGGCAAAATTCTGCACCACGAGTAGCCCCTGTGTTCCTGCTGCTTATCAGCCCTTCCAAGACAGTTGGCTGACAGACTCATCTGGGAGTTTTGAGTAATGCTCAGAATTCCTTTGAACACGGAGTTCCATTAGCTGCAAATTAATTGGATCTGTAGGTGAGTGGGAAGTGGATTACCACTGTGGAGGAGAGTGGTGAGCACACTGCACATTCACAGCACATTAGAAAACCTCTCTGGGAGAAATCTTTGGAATATTTCCACACAAGGATGCATCTTTTGAGTCTTTGGATTTCAACAGTAGCCTGTGCCTCTAGCAGCAGTGAAGAGCTGCTGGGAACAATTGCAAATTGCTTTTTATTGTCCTGCACATCTATTGGAGATATTCCTATTCTATTTTGGATAACAATAAGCTCTTGAGATCAGAGTGAGTGCCAGAGTGTGCTGAGATGGCCAGGAAGGAATCCAGGCCTGTGCCAGCCCTGGTGTGGCCACAGGCCCAGGGCAGTGGCTGTGCCCTGTGCTGGCCCTGCTGAGGGACCTCGAGTGCTGTGTCCAGTTCTGGGCCCTCGTGGCCAGAGAGACCTTGAGGGGCTGGAGCAGGTCCAGGGAAGGGAACGGAGCTGGGGAAGGGGCTGGAGCAGCAGGAGAGGCTGAGGGAGCTGGGAAAGGGGCTCAGCCTGGAGAAAAGGAGGCTCAGGGGGGACCTTGTGGCTCTGCACAANGGGCTTTTCCAACCTCAGTGGTTCTGGGATTCTGTAAGCAGACTCATTTCCAGCACCTGATAGCATCCAGAAGCCACAGGTGTGTATTTTAAGAAAGGGGTTGAGCTCAGCATCATAAATTTAAAGAAAAAAGGGTGAGAATGAAGGTATGGTCTATGGACTGGGGCATAGCTAAAGCCTCTGATTTTTAGCTTAGTTTTAAGTGAGAAAGTGTCTAAAACTTCTGAGCTTTCCTAAGATTTTTTTCTGGATCTCCATCTACACATTTACTATTTTCCCCNAGAAAGTGTCTAAAACTTCTGAGCTTTCCTAAGATTTTTTGTGGATCTCCATCTACACATTTCCTTTGCTTTCTGCTTAGGGATTTTTTCCTTTGTTAGTTTGTTTTGCCTTTTCTTATATTATCTTTTGGGGTTTTGTTTTTATTTTTGGTTTATTTTGTTGTTGTTTTGGTTTTGTTTTGGTTTGGGGTTTTTTTGTGGTTTATTTCGGTGTTGTTTTGGTTTGGTTTTGTTTTGGTTTGGTTTGGTTTTTTTGCTGGTTTACTTTTTTTGCTTGGTTTGGTTTTGGTCTCGGTCTTTTAAATTTTTTTAGCAATTTCCATGAATTTCTATAAACAAATCCCTAGTTCTTGTGATTTTTTTCCCCTATAGTCTCATCACTTTCTGTTGTCCATTTTAGGTTAGATCATTGTCATCAGCTTCCTTCCTCCTCTCCTTTATTGTCTCTATTCTTCATTGGCACAGACTGGTAGTGGTTTGCCACAATGGGAGCTGCAGAATTCCATGTAAATCCCAATTTCCCCCATATCTTTACCAGGAACTAATACACAGCTAAAGAGTCATCTTATATTTCCCAGAAACATCAGCTGCACTGAGGCAGTGCTTTAGATTATTTCAGTTTATTGTTACAGCAGGTTCACAGGTTTGCAGAGTTCCACAGAATTCCACAGAATGCTGGGGATTGGTGATGTTTCCATGGATTGGCCTGTTCCCTGGTGATGGACTGTGTGCAATCATCATTTTCCAATATGCAAAAAAGAGGAGCCAAAGCAGCCAGTGGCTCCACTCTGTGATAATTGATGCTGGCTTTGTGGATTATATTTTCCTTACTGAGGACCTTCTCACTGAGCAAATTTGACAAATGAAAACACTTGCTGAGATTTTATTTCTCTGGCAATTCTCCGTGTTTTCCTCCACTAGCAATATCATATTTTTGTTTGTGAAAGGAAGAGTTACTGTTTATCCACGTTATTTGCCTCTTAGAGCTGAAGTAAAAATAACTGATATTGAGGGCACATTAAAATGGAAGCAGGTGGAAAAGAGCAGCTTCTTAAAAAGAAAAAAAAGCCATGACTAGTGAAAATGTTACAAATTTGCTTGTAGAAAACTACAGCAAGTTACTCCAGAAGACAAATGGTGATTTAACTTGCTGGGATATTTGGCTTTGCAAGATGACCTTCAGGACTTGCATTAATCATTCAGCTCCACGTGGCAAAGAAATAGTCATCATAAAAGAGCTGTCATTCATCCAAATGGCATTTAGGTATCAAATGGAACTGTGGGGGTGGCTGCAATATCCATGGAATCCTGGAATCCCAGAATGGATTGGGATGGAAGGGATCTTAAGAGATCTTAAACTCATCATCTGCCACCCCCTGCCATGGCCAGGGACACTTCCTCTGTCCCAGGTTGCTCCCAGCCCTGTCCAAGCTGGCCTTGGGCACTCCCAGGTGCCCTCTCCTCTGCCAGGGCCACACAAACCAGTCTCAAGGTGTGCTCTGGTCTCCCCCAGGTATCTCCAGAGGGTTTTGCAAAACTCCCACCTTTTCAAGAATGCACAAAGCAACAAATTGGATTTAGGTTTTAAGGTTTTGGAAAATAAGGAAGACAAATAGACAAGCAGCTTTTCAACCAGGCACGTGGCTCGGTGCCACACAGGGAAATGAACTGGAATTAATCCCTTTTCCCTGCAAGTCTGGCAGGGGAGGGGCCTCCAAATGCTCCTCACTGGAGAGGAATTCTGTATTTATTGGCAGGTAATTGGGAGAGATGTGTTTATACAGAAAGCAAATAAGCTGAGAACTGGGATAACCACACCACCCCAAAGGGAATGACCTGGACAATGTTCATTATTTTTTTTTGGTCAGAAGCTGAAGAAAGTGTCACTGTTAAATTTTGATGAGGAGATGCACACCCACATCCCCACTTACAGCGTCAACTGATGCTGATGTCATGAAATGTGGATGGAAAACATGACTTTTTTTTAAGTCCAAGCTGTCTGCTGCAAAATCTGTTCCTATTCAAACTCCCTTTTTTTTCCCTTGTTTGTTTGTAAAGTGATTGAAATGGTCAAGCCTGGAAATTTCCATCACTCTCTTTCTATAAATTAAAAAGTTCATTTAGTGGCTTTTTGATTGAAAATTTTAACTTATTCTAACAGCATTTATGTCAATATAAAGATAAGCTTTGAAAAAGGATGTTTAATCATTTCACTAGTGTAAAACAAAATTTATTTCTAACCTTTGATTTTATTCATTCAATGAAGAAATAGTTTTAGTAACAAATTCAGATACTGGCTCAGGCTCTAAAACATGATTTAAGGTGTGCTACAGCACAACAGGGCATCTTTAATTGTCACTCTCTAACACTCTGTTAAGAAAAGTGTGATTGATGTCCTTTAAATGTTTCGTAATTTTTTCTTTAAAAGAAAATAGATTTATTGGCATTCACTTGGGGCCCAAGTTCCTCCATTATGTATGGCTGGAGATACTTACAAATTTCAGATGTAGTCACATCTCTTTTACATTCTCTTTCCTTTAACTTCATTAAGCAACCTTAAAGCCATGAGATCAGACCTGGCATTACTGATTTACGATTATCTTTTGAATTCCTTTTGTAACCCACGTATGAACCAATCCACAGAAAAAGCTGCATTTTGTTAAAGGCAATTGAAAGACAGAGCAATTCCATATTTCTTATCATGCTTTGCTGTTTGAAATCGCATTGAAATATTATTGCCAATGTTTTTTACCTTCTCTGTGCTGTAAAACAATTTAAGAAGAAAGTCTAATTAAAGCAATAGGTGCTAGTGATAAGGGCAGAGAAAAGAAAGGATGACAACAATTCTTCTGTTAATACTGATATAACTGTTGTACTGTTAATAACAGCATCAAGCAGGAATCCCTGTGAGGGTGGGGAGACCCTGGCACAGGGTGCCCAGAGAAGCTGTGGCTGCCCCTGGATCCCTGGAAGTGTCCAAGGCCAGGCTGGATGGGGCTTGGAGCACCCTGGGACAGTGGAAGGTGTCCCTGCCCATGGCAGAGGATGGAATTAAATCTTTTAAGGTCCCTTCCAACACAGGCTGTTGTATGATTCCTCTTTTGTTCCTATAAATTATAATGAAATAAATTTCTATTTTGGTGAAATCACCTTTTCAAGTGTTTTTTGTTTTTCCAGTACTTTTTTTTAAATCTCAAAATAGTTCATAAGAAGCAAAACAATCTCCTTAGGATGTGTAAACTGGCACATATGGGGAGATTTAACACCTTTGGAAGGATTGCTGGTGAAGGTGATGTGCAGCTGTCTCTCCCTGTGCTGTGAACAACGGGATGGCTCTGGAGTCAGAGCAGGAAGGATGTTAAAAGCTCTGGGGATATTTGTTGATAAATTTGCAGGAGTTGCAGTTGGCTGTACTGCTTCCCACCCCCACATCCTTCACTGCAAAGTCAGTGCTGAGTGATTCTCCCACCCACTCCCTGTCAAAAACCCTCTCAGTGCTTGGTTTGAAAAACAGAATGTCTGAATTTTCTGTTGTAGCTGTTGCCAGCTTGTCCAAACTCACACAGCACCAAATTCTCTCCAAACTCTAAAGGCAGAGTGTTAGAAAATCATCTTCCCCAGATTAGCGAGGTTATTTCAAAACTTTGAAAAAAATTAAAAAAAAAAAAAAAAGCTCAGTGACTAATGCTTCTATTAGCCAAATTCACAAAGCAAAGAATGTCTTAGGTTGTGTGCTTTGTTGGGCATTCCAAAAGTGATGGCTCTCCTGGGGTCTGTGTAATTCATACAGCACTTTAACCTGTGATTAATTACAGAGGCAGCAGAAGCTTTGCTCCTTCCCACTTGTGCTTTCATCAACACTGAAAATCCTAAAGTAAATCTGGGCTGGGCTCTAAGAGACTCAAGTGACTTGCTGGGCTGATTAAAAACCAGCCATCCTGCTGAGGCTTGGAACAGCACTGGGGAAAACTGGGATCTCTGGGGGGGAAACATCCTCCAGATCCCTACACTGGAGAGAGCAACTTCTTGTTGTAAGGGGAAAAGTGACACTGAAAGAGGGGAAAAAAGGGTTCTGCTCAAGTGCAAAGCTGGTGAAGGAGCAGGCAGGGCTTTGGGAATTGGGAATAGTGTTTTTTATGGGGGTTTGTGGATTTCTGATGTGCTCTGGGGTGGAGAGAGGAAAATGGTGATAATGCCAGATTCAGCTGAGGCACTGCAGGGTGAATCCCTACACTGGAGAGAGCAACTTCTTGTTGTAAGGGGAAAAGTGACACTGAAAGAGGGGAAAAAAGGGTTCTGCTCAAGTGCAAAGCTGGTGAAGGAGCAGGCAGGGCTTTGGGAATTGGGAATAGTGTTTTTTATGGGGGTTTGTGGATTTCTGATGTGCTCTGGGGTGGAGAGAGGAAAATGGTGATAATGCCAGATTCAGCTGAGGCACTGCAGGGTGAATCACAAACTGGGGGGTTTGGCCGTGCAAAAACAGCCTCTTGGCTGATGCTGTTTGAAGTGCACATCTTCCTGGCTGAAGGTGAGGGGTCTGTGAGCAGGGGGCTGCTCTCACTGCAGCCTAGAAATAAATGTTCCACAGAAAACCCAGCATCATTATGTGAACTTAACCCCCAAGGACTACTCTGCTATTTTTGTGTTTATTTGTGCTCCAGAGGCTCTCACAAAGCTTCGAGGTTATTGGAATAAGGTGAGATGAAGGGGTAGGAAAAAGAGGGGAGGAATAAAATTTAATTCTGGATTTTTGTTTGGTCTGAGCTGTTTTTGTTCTTTGTCAACCTATTTCAGCCAGGAGCTGGGCCAGCCTTGCATGGTGGAATGGTTCTCTGCAGATCACAGAACCAGGCTCTGCTGTGGCTGTAGCTCAGGAACAGAAGAGAAAGGAAGCAGGAACACAATATCCATCTTCTTGTGAGTGGAGAGGGGAAACATCCCAGTGTGTGGACTGAAAAGGAAAATATGGGTTTGTGGAAGGCAGCCAAGCTCTTCTTGGGAGAGCTGGGGAAAGCAATCAGGAATACCTCTGGGAGCCACAACTCCTTGAAGTGTGTCTCACCCAGCACAGGATGCATTTGTGAAGGATTAGGATCACTGAGACCACACAAAAAGCTGCTTGCCATTGCTTCCCCATCCCCACTTTCCTCCCCTGACAGATTCTACAAATTCCTTTGCTCTCAGCAAGAGGTGGGAGTGGAGGACTGTGAGAGCTGTACTTGGGGGCTCGTTGTTGTCACTGTGGTGGTGGCACTGGCCCAGCTGTGCCTCCCTCCCCTGATCCTGCACCTGCCCTGGGGCACAGCCGGGCTCTTCTCCCTCCTCTCAGAGATATTCAGGGAGCTGCAAAAGGAAGTGAGATAACACACATGAGCAAAATAAATCAGAGAGATAAGGAAGTAAATGGTTCTGCCTTTCAGTTTTTGGAAGTGCACGAGGAGAGGCAGCAGCTGGAGCTGAGCAGGGAAAGGACAGAGCTGTAATCAAGATGCTCATTTTCTTCAGCAAGCCCCAGATGCAGATCAAGAAATGCAAAGTTTGTGCTGACGAGGAGACAAGGGCCTCAGTTCTCATCCAGCAGAGGGTAAATTAAAAAATAATTATGGAGAACAGCAATTTCTCTCAGTGTGTTCAATGCCTTGCATATTTACCCCAGAGTTATTTCCTTTCTGTAGATGAAATGGAAAGGTCTGGGAGTTGGTCTGGGGATATTTAATGCCTGTTTGTTTCTCCAGCAGCCCTACCCTGCCCACAGGCCATGACCCCTGCAGCTGGCAAGCATGAACTGCTCTGGAAGGGGAGTTTTCCAGGTGAGAGATTGGGAAGGGTATAAGCAAACTTGCAAATGAGTGGAACTCCCAGGCAAGGAAATTCAGAAACAGCAAAGACAGATTTTGCTCATTTGGTATTGCCATGGATTGAGAGAATTCTGTTTTGGGGGAATGGGCATGACCAATATTTGCACACCTGAGTGAACACTGAATGAGCTTCTCAGGCTTGTCCTAGAAATATCCAAGCAGCCCCACTACTGAATCATGGGTTCAGTCCAGTGTAAACATGAGGTCAGTAAAGAAATCTGGGTCTTTGGTCTCTGGCCCTTTGGACAGCCTCCCATTAAATCTTGATGTTACCCCTGTGTAATCTATTCTTAGTCTGGCCTAACCAGTAACTGAGATAGGTCTATAAAGAGCATGGATTTAAGGAGAAAGTACAGGTTCTTGGCCAGTTAAGTGGTTTTTATTTTATATTTCCACTGCACCATCCATTACAGCATAGGCTGCTCTTCAGTATATCATGGGAATGCAGAGAAAATATGAATAGGTTGGCTCATGGATTTAAAAGCACTGGATGGTTCCGTGTGTGCTCCCAGCTCCTCTTTGAAATTATCCTCAGCATAAAACATGTATTTACATTCAGATCAGAAGCATCCACAAGAGGCATGCAGCTGTGGAATGTGTTACATATTGTAATTATAAAGATATATTTGTTCCCTTTTCCTGGGAATAGATTCTGGTATTGATTTGTTCTCACTTCTGCTCACCTCCACCCAGGCAGTGGGGGGAGGTGGATTTTATGGGAAACGTTAATTGCCTTATCTCTGGGGAAGAAATACAGTCATTGAAAGCCTCACTTACAACTGGATTACAATTCCTCCAAACAGACTTAGAATAATGATCCAAGCCATGTTCTTCCTTAATTAAGACTATGGTTATAGATGGTTAACGGGACACTTGGAAGGTTTGGGCAAAAGAGAAAGCCTAGAAAGTTAAAGGAGGAAAAATATAATGTCGAGAACACGTTTTGAAAATCAAATTAAAGCTGTAGCTTCTCTAAATTGTTTTGAGAACAGGAGTTTTCCAGCAGATTCAAAGCCATCTGATAAAAGAAAACCCAGACAAAAGCTTGAGTTTTACTTTTAATCCTTCAAAAAAAAGAATCAACAAAGAGTCGAAGAGACCGAAAAAACCAACTCAATCCCCAGACCCCACCAAGAGATCTTTGTGGAACATTCTGACCCTCAGACTTGGCTCTTGTTTTCCTGGATATCAGCAGAGACAAACTGCAGCAGAACGAGCAGGTGAGGCCAGGGAGGTACACGAGGTCTGTCAGTCCAGGATTAGCTGCAGGAACAGAGAGGATCTGTAGGCTTTGAACCTTCTTTTCACCTCTGCTAGAGGCAGTGTCCCCAAATTGCTCATGGGCTGGATTGCTTTGGAGGTGCTGCTTTGAAAAGCAGCAATGAGTGTGAAGAACCATTATGTTGGCCGTTTTTCTTGAGCTGCAGGGCTTTTTTAGCTCTGAAATATGAGAGCCTCCAAAATTACTGCAGCAATATGGATATTGTTACTAGAAAGTTCTTTGTGGTTGATATAACCCTCCTATTCCAGTTTGTTTTAAGAATGGTTACAATATTCCCATTTCAAAAAAACCCAAAAAACAAACCAGAGGCGAGGAAAAACAAACCCTGTGTTGCAGAGAACGTGGCATCAGATAAATAGATCCATTTTCTTGGCAGAATAACAATATTGTTCCTTCTTTGATATGGGGCAAATGGAACTGCTGAGCTGTGTTCTCCACTGAGATTAGAGACGTATTTGGAGCCCAGAGCTCCCCTCTATCACAAGTTGGTATTAACAAAAGCCTCTGTGCTTTAAGCCCTGCTACTGCTGCTATTAAAGAGTGTTTCTACCTGAAAGCAGAACATGAATGGCCCTGGCTTTTCATCCACAAAGAAATGCATTCAGCTCCTGTGCTGAAACGTTTTGATTCATGATGTTTGTTCTGTGGTTTAGATGAAGACAGCACAACGGTTCTCTCTCTTATATCTCCAACAGGAACATCTTCTCCCCTCTCATCTCAGCATCCATCCAGCCCAAGTCTTCCTCCTCTCCTCATTTTGGGTTTTCCAGGATTTTTTGTCTCCTTTCTTTTTTTCCCTCCTTCCCCCTTGCAATTATCATAGACGTCTCTTGGCCCAGATGGTCTAGCCTTGCATGAAAATTAGATTTTAATTAATCTCTCCCTAAAATTTCTGCCTCGTGTGGATGATGTCACGTTCCCATTATCTAACCCTTAATAACTGATTATAGCCTAATTGAATGTACTGGAGGAAAAACGACAGGATGTCAGGATATAAAGTTCATTAAGGAAAATCAATTTGCAAGGCTTTAAATTGCATTAAGGGCTACCCTTTAAATCATCTAATGTATTTCTTCCTGGTTTGGGAAGGTAAATAGGCACATTGTGGAGAAATCTGTGCAAGGAGAAGTGGTAGGTTTTGTGGGTAAATTAAATTGCAAATGACTGAAGATCAGACAACAATTCCATTATCAATGACAAGCTGCCAAGGTACTCAAAGAAATACTTTGCCAAGTGCCTTGTGTTTTCCATTTCTTTGTCATTTAGAAATAAATAAATCTTGCTCGGAGGCTGGGCCGAGATCTCCCTCATTTTATTAAAAAAGCCAACAGAGAAGGGTTAATGAATATCAACTCCATTACTTGCTCTCCAGGATGGATTTGGCAGCCCCTTTCCATTCCAGACCGGATGTTTTCATCTTTTTCAACTCTATAAACAGTGGAATCTGCTCAGAGTCATATTCCTGGCACCAGCAGCAGCTTGGATGCATTTCAATCCCTGTCTTTTGTGCTCTGGAGTGAATTCATACCTTCGTGAACTGGTTCACAAAAACAGGCACTGGGAGAGAAGCCCACCTTGGCAGGCAGCTCCTGGGGCTCGATGGAGGTTGTGGTGACACGTTGGTGACAGCTGATGTCCCGTGGGATGCAGCAGACACAGAGGAGTTCATAGCAGGGGCTCAGGGTACCTGCTCCTGCTCCTGGGTGCCCAGGGAGGGGGATTTGGAACAATTCCAGGAGGGAAGGTAACATGGTGAATGGACTCTGAGGGGTGGGGAAGGAGGATAAAGGTAATTACTGCACCTTGAGGTGTGGAGGAGGAAGATAAGGATGATAACTGGACCCTGAGGTGTGGACTAGGGCTTCCTGGTTGTGGCCTGGCTGGTGCTGGACCATCCCTTGCTCTTCATCTCTGTGCTTCAGCACCAGGCAAAAATGGGTTTGTTCAAAACCTAAATAAAGTTATAGGAAAACCCCAGAGTGTTACAAGGTAAATTTACTCAGATTCCATTCTGCAACAGAAGCTTTTCTCTCTAGCATCCAGCTTTCTTCTTTATGCTGTTTTGGGCTGGATTTGGAAATCATAACATCATTTCTAGCCCTTCTCTTCCAGCCTTTGGCATTCACACATTCCCAGCACTGCCAAAGGTCCCTCTCCTGCCCCTGATTTCTTCCCAGTCCTGTTGTGTTGACTGCAAAGGTACATGAAGAATCCCCAAAACAAAACCAACATCATGGACCTGAGCCAGTCTCATTCTACTCCTGGAATTCTTTGTCCAAGATCCACCTGTCCACCAGAATTCCATGGTCTTTCTTCAGTGGGATGAGGAACCCAGATATCTCAGTATGCAAAAGCAGCCTGCTGTTCATTGTGATTCTCAGGAAAGGTAATTAATTAGGGACTTCAAAGGAAGGAGGTGGCAGGTGGAGCAAAAGCTTTAAGTCACATTTTGTCACCTCCCTGAAAGTTGTTTAAAGAGGGGAGATTTGGTACAGTGTGTCTTCCTCTTTGAGAGGGTCTACACAGAGGTTTTTAATTACTTTGGAGGTTTCTTAAATGTAATTTTGTATGATGGCATCTGGTACAAACTGGATGCCTTGCTTTGATCTGCTGTGGAAGAGAGGGTGACAGTTTTCTTCAAATGAAGAGGAACATCAGCAGAAAAACAGAGAGGGAATTAACATATTGGAGCATCACTTTTCTTGTAATCATCACCCTATTAAATATGGAGGGGAGGATTTTGAAAATCAAGTTTGCATTTTGAACAACGTTACTGGGGCTGAGTTGCCCTCATTAGCTACTTTGTATTAAATTTGATAAAAAACCTGATGCTGACAAGCACTGGAAATGCTTTTCTAAATCCTGTTTTTAATCACTTTAGATCACCTACTAAATATCTTTTAATATTTTAATGGGTCTCTCATTCATAATAAAAGGAGGTGAATAAATTGAATGGAGAAAATAAAAATGCAAAAATCTTCTCAGGCTTTTGCTCCTGGTAACGGTACCAGAATGAAATTTATGGTGCATCTGTGTTTTGCTTTAGTTTCAATTTGCAACCATATTTTTGCATATTTGATGTGACTGGAAAAGTATGTTGCATATTTTTGCACTGAATTTGCATTCCAGGTACTAAATTTTGGCCAGTTTTCTTCTAAATGTCACATGACTCTAAGGCCATTTAGGACTTTTTTTCCTTTTTTTTTTGCAGGATTTTATGACATTCCCAGTGTCTTCCCTGAGTGTAAATAAGATGCATCCAAATATACAGATGCTCACTTTTATGTCTCATCATCCCACAGATGAACTCCCAGTGAGCATTTTCACTCTGAATAGGCTCCATTTTGTTGGCTTTGTTCTCAGACCTACATATTTAAAGAGGGAGAAGATACCTTTTATAATTCTTTTTGTTTATTGTGAAAACAGATAAAAATTCCTACAAATATTCACTGAAGCCTTTCTTCATTGAAGGTTTTTATTCCTAAGGGATATCATATCTACATTTTGTGTGCCAAAAGCATCAGGTTTTTTCCAGGGGACTCAGTAAATCCTTTTTTTCAGGAGAAAGTTGTTGCTGGAGTGTTCCTGGATTTTTTTCAGGCACTGATTCCATGTGAGACATCTGTAGGGAAGGGAAAGGCCAATGTCCTTTCATTGGCAACTCCTCTCCCAGATGGTTGAAGGAGGGAATCCCAATACGATTACTTTGCTTAATTATGATATTGTAATGTTATTTTAATTGAAGGTTTGGGGTGCTGCAGCATCTCCATCAGAAAAGCCACTGAATTTGGGGTAAAGCTCTTTGGCCAACAATCCCAGTCTGTGCCATGTACTGGGGTCTTGGCAGCTCATCCCAGTCACTCAGGGAATCATTAAAGTTGGGAAACACTTCAAGATCTTCAAGTCCAACCTCTGGCCAAATGCCCCATGTCCCCAGTGACCCTCAGCACTAACTGACATCTCTACACAATTCATGGGCACTTCCAGGGATGGGGACTCTGCCACTGCCCTGGGGGCCTGACAACCCTTTGAATGAAGAAATTTCTTCTTTTTTGTTTCAAGAGCTCTGTAAGTCCCCCCCTTGTGTTCATTTGCTTCAGGACAGCAGAGGAAAGCAGAACAAGGACCCAGGAGTGTGTGGTACCAAAAAAAGCATCTCTTGGTCCCTCTTTGCTGTGGTAGCACCCTTTTTTGGGTTGACAGAGGGGGTTTTGGAGGTGGGTAAAGACAACCAGCAGCAGGAAATGGCACACCCTTGTGTCCTGTGCATCCCTGAGCCTGTAGGCTCCAGATAATTTGAAGGCACATTGGCACTGACAGCATCCTCTTCCTTTCTGCACAGCTCAGCAGAATCCCTGTCACTTGAGGCAACTGGGAAAATATATAACCAGGCAGCCCAGGTTTCTCATTTTCATAAGAGTTAGGACACCCCTGGAAAATAATCTTAGCAAAAACATCATAATTATGGTTGACTTGCTCTTTGCAATTAGGAAGTTTTGTCGTGCAGGGTTTGCTGCTCAGCATGACAAAAAGACAAATACAGGGCAGAGCTGTATTTGTCAGCAGCAAAAGTGGTAAGACATGAGTGGGAAAGGAGGGTTTTGCTGGGTTTGGGACAGTGAGAGGGGTGATAAGAAAACCCATTGTGTGTTTTCCATCCTGCTGGAAATCAGTGCAGCTTAGGCAGTGTGGTTGTGCTGCAGGGGTGGCAGGGAGAGGGAGGCAATCTGATAAATGAAATGATGCATAATTCAGTGCTGCAAGGGCAATGTAGGAAAACAGTATCATCTCCAGACAAATTAATCTGTCTTAGGTTTATGACTGTCTCAAGGCCGTTTGTTTCATTGTCAGTTCAGTCACAGGTAGAGATGTGATTATTATTTCAAATGGAAAGTTCTTTTCCAACAGCCATTTTCAGAAACTGCTGTCTCAGAGCAGAGCCCCTTCCCTGAAGTGATGCTTTCATTTGGAAGTACAACAGCAACTGTCAGTTCTGCTTCCTTTTGTTTTATTTCCATCATCTGTGTGTTATCACTTCAGGAAAGAAATGTGTCCGTGAGCAGCCAGTGCCAGATGTCTGAACTTTCATGGGAGGTGTTGACAGCACCACTCACCCACCCCAGTCACAACCAGCTGCAGGAGGCTGGCTCTTCTCACACACTGCAGCAAATCCATCAGAGGGGGGAAAGGAACATTGGGGCACTTTGCAGGAGACTGAGGCATGGAGGGGTTTGGTCCCCTGCCCCACAAAGGTGTCAGGGATCTGTTGGAGACCCTTGTGCAGCTCTAGAAGTATCTGCACACTGTGATTAAAGTCACACAGCTGGTGCAGCTGGGACTGCAGGCTTGAACTCACTGGGCTGGTCTGAAACCCCTGGATTTATGATATCCCATCTTTGGCAGCACTGAAGTTGACTTCAGATGCCACTAGAATGGATTAATGATACATAATGAGTTTAATATAAGATCTTTCAAATGATAATGTGTGCAATTATTACACATAGTATAATGTAATACTGTATTATGCAATAATAGTGTTAAATATAATGTATAATACAGTAATAAACCCCAAGTACCTGTTCAGCTTCTGGAGTGATTTCTGTTTTCCCTCCTTTCATAGAATCACAGAATGACAGAACAGTTTGGGTTGGGAAGGACCTTCAGCCTCATCCAGTCCCACCCCTGCCATGGGCAGGGACACCTTCCACTGTCCCAGGGTGCTCCAAGCCCCATCCAGCCTGGCCTGGGACACTGCCAGGGATCCAGGGACAGCCAGGATGGGGGAAATTTCCCCAGATATAACTCTGATCTGGAGCTTCTTTTCCTCCAAGTCAGGACCTGTTTTCATTCCCAGCCATGACCAGCCTGCAGTGAGCACTGACCCCTGCCCAGCCTGTGACCTTTCCAGGGGGGTTTGGTTTTCCAGCTGAGCACACCTGGGCAGGAGGAGTTCAAATGTGAACAAGCTGCATCCAGGGAGAGACAGAGGTGGAAGAAAGAGTTGTTTTAGCCTTGGCATGAGGGATTTCACGTATGAAAATGGAAGGTGAAGCAGCTTTTGTTCTCTTCAGGGCTAGACGTGCTCCTATCCCTCAGGCTATCTGACAAAATTACAGATATTTCCTGTGCTGTGGTGACACACTGAGCATCCACACACCTCATTCACGTCTCATTGCTCACAAACAGGGTCGTGGCTTTAACACCCAGGGACAGAAAAATGTCCTTTTGAATTAGGCCAGCCTTTGTTTTGTGCTTTTTATCGAGTCCCTTGCCCATTACAAGAGGGTTTTTCTGAAAACAATAGAAGGCAGCAGATAAGGGAGCAGGCTACAACAGATAGGAGCACTTTGTTTCTGTCAGTAGACAAGCTGCTCCCTCCCTCCCTGATATAATGCCTAAAAAACGAGAACAAAAGCACATCTTCATTCACCCAGTTCCTTCAGTGCTGGAGCTGATAAAATCTGAAACATTCATCCTGAGCCAGTGGCAACGGGAGAGGAGAAGGGGCTCTTTCTCAGTAGGTAGCAAACAAAGGGAAGACGAAAATATCCTGACTTTACCCAGTGGGGAACAAACAGGATCGAATTTGGGGAAGAAAGGTCTTGGGAAGAAAGTCATGATTTAAATTTCATGGAATTCCAGAATGATTTGGATTGAAAAGATCACTAAAGCCCATCCAGTGCCACCCCTGCCATGGGCAGGGACACCTTTCACTGTCCCAGGGTGCTCCAAGCTCCATCCAACCTGCCCTTGGACACTTCCAGGGATCCAGGGGCAGCCACAGCTTCTCTGGGCACCCTGTGCCAGGGCCTGCCCACCCTCACAGGGAAGGGAAGAGAGGTAGGAATGTTCTCAAATGTTCTTTTAAAAAAAAAATTATATGTTCTCCCCTCATCTTTCTGGAAAATTTGTATAAGAAGTAATCAAGTTTAAACAGCCCAATCAGTATGGGTAGGTCTGAAATTATCTATTTAATTAGGTTTTATGCTTTGAATCTGCAAATGTTGGTATTAATTTATACTTAATTTTACAGAGCTGCCAGCAAAATATGCTGTGAAAGAACCAAGAGTGTGTTGCTCACTTATTTCAGATTGGACCCTGAGAGTGTTTTAGGACTGAGGTTTATGGAAGGTTTGGGAGGAGAAACAGCACCACATTTCCAGACTGGTGCAGGTGGGAAGATTTCCTCTCTCAGCAGGGGCTCATGGCTCTTTTCCCAGTGAAAACTGTAGTTAAAAGTATCGGTCAAAACATTTCTAAAGGCAGCAGTTTTTTCTTTACAGAATAGTTTGTGTTAATAATCAATAATTATGGCACATGTTCCATCTGCTTTCATGTTATCTTTTACAAACCCATAAAATGAGAGGTTTCCAGAATAACAATATTACCTAAAAGAAAAAGGAATAAAGAAATTGCTTGGTTTCTCACCATAATATATTTATTTGGAGGAGCTGATATTTCCTCATAACCATAACAAACTGAAATTGCTGTTTGTGTGGCCATCAGGACTGAGTCTATATTTCTAAAGGTTTAATTTCTGAGGGTCCTGGAAATCAGACCTGGTTCTTTGTGCACTGCAATATAAACAAGCATTGTGTATCAATTTCTAACTTTTATTTGTTTCACAGGATAAGGCTCATAAAAATCCCTCTTACTCCACCTGCTAATATCCAAAGGAGGTGAAGAAGCACTAAGACAGAGCACATAAACCCAGCAGAAACGTGAATGAAAGAATTCTGGGAACAAGTGCTGCCTGAAGACATCCCCACCACACAGTGATATACATTTCCTCAAAAATAACTTTTCTCTGCCTCCTGCACATTATAAAACACTCAGGGAAATATAGATGGAGTCCTGGAATGCATTTAGATCATTATTTGCAGTGCCAACAATGCAATTCTCTGAATGGCGTGCATGTCATATACACAGAGGCAGTGGAATAAATAAGGCATCTATTGCATTAGAAAAAAAACTTCATGCCATCATTCAGGGGCTTGGGAGAGTGATGGGGACAGGGAGAAATCCCCTCTAAGAGATTATGGGAGTAATTGAGTTGATTGATTGAATCAAGCTGGCGCTGTGGATAGCTGGTGAAGATTCAGTGAATAATTACAGGCAATAATTTTGTTTTCTGCAAGGGAATACAGTGTTATACAAGTGTATCAACAGTGGGGTAAACAAATCTTGATCAGCCAAGTGAAGTGCCACTGTCAGGGCAAAGTCTCTGCTTGGAGCAGGGCTCACAGAAACACTGAACAGTTCCTCTGAGGAGTCATGGGACCATCCATGCCACCCCCTGCCATGGGCAGGGACACCTCCCACTGCCCCAGGGTGTCACCCTGAATTTTTAAGCCTTCTGATAAGTTGTAGTTTGGAGTCAGTTTTCCCGTGGTTTTTCATGTAAATAACAGGTGTTGTTTTCTAACCAGCTTGGATGTTTACATTCTTCTTAGTGGGATGGATTTCCTTGACAAGCATGTGTATTAACCAGTGTGTGTGTAGAGGTGGGAATTTTCTCACCCAATTAGAACATTTCCCTCCTCTTGTATAAAATATCACTGACTTTGAATAAATCCCTCTTTCTTTTCTTTTCCCTCGTGATTGCTGTGTTGTGCCATTCTTTTGTGTGACAGTGCGACACCAGGGCGTCCCAAGCCCTATCCAACCTGGCCTGGGACACTTCCAGGGATCCAGGGGCAGCCACAGCTCACCTGAGGAGTCTGAGAAGGTTATACCAGTTCCAAGAACCTGCTGATTGGGAAGCTGGGTTTGTTTCCACTCTTAAAGGCATTGTGTGGTGTAACAACAAACTCCTGATATCATCAGAGGGGTCCTCATGGAACTGGAGCCAGTGGAGGAGTGACAGGGCCAAATGTCTCTGCACTGAGCACTCCTGCTGTCCTGTATCAGCTGTGGGAGAGGCAGGGATGGGAAGCTGAGAGTTTTGGGTTGGAAGTGGCCTGTGGCAGAGCAGAATTTCATGTCTATTTTGAAACGGAGACAGGCTGGGAAAACAGGAAGCCAAGTGGTGGAAAAGGACACAACACTTGGTGTCTGAATGCCTGGTGGTCATTAGGTGTGTGCTAATCATTAGGACTAAGGTTCATTAGACACCACTAATGATGCTGTCTATGGGATCAGTGAGCCAAGGGGAAGAATGTTCTTTAGATTGCACTGAGGACTGAATTAAGGATGGATCCACCCCAAAAATCTGCAACATTTGGGCCATTTGGACTCTCCTACCTACAGCACTTCTGGTGGCTCTGCCAAAGTCTGCAGCACCAGCAGCCTGGGATCAGCTGAGTCTGGTGGCACAAACCAGAGCAAACAATCCCCCCCAAATTCAGTCCAAAGCCATTCAGCAGCAATTTGTCGAGTTCCATGTCTGTCTGCTGCAAACAGCTTGCTCTGATTGAATTAATTTTTTGGGGGATGTGATTGGGCATCACTGACATGAAATCAAGTGTGATAAATATCAATAATTGAATGCTGGATCAGTTTTCCTAGGACAGCTTTATTCCATTCACCCTGATTTGAAGACCTCACCCTTAATAACGTTTTGTCTGTGTTTCTTTATAAATTGTAAACCTTGATATAAAAAAAACCCCTTTGTAATAAAGTGCCTCAGAAATCCTGGCTGCTGTACAGTTTTTGTCTGGCCTACTTTGGAGATTAGTTTAATTTAGGTGATATTTGATTTCCCTGCTGCTGGTGGTGTGATTATTTGTTTTTCTTCAGTTTCTCTTTTTTTTTTTCTGCTTCTTGTGGAGATTAGCTTTCTATAAACATGTTATCCATAACATAAATCAAAGAAGCTGGAAATAGTAATATAGTATGGTCATGTATATTCATGGTTGTTTGATGAAGGAAAGGCATTAACATATTTCTAGATTCTCTGTCATTCCCTTCAATTTTTTTTTTGTAAATAAGAGAAAGAAGGAAAATGTTCTGGTTAAATTCACATGTCTAGGAGAGTAAAATTATCAAAACAGGTAGGGCAAGAAGTCTCCTTTTCTCTCTAATTTGGTGATTTGTAAATTAGTGAGGAAAAACCTAGGGGTTGTTTTTTGGTTCTGTCAATCAGTGGTAAAGCAGATTTTACTCTTCTAATTAAGTGCAGATTTCCTTGTCCCTTTTGCATGGGTAACTCAGGTGCTTTGGAAATCACCAGCAGCAGCACTTTGGGAAGCAGGAACACCTCTGGTGCTGCAAGGAGAGCTCCCAGCAGCTCTGCACACCCTGTCCAGGTGCACTGTGCTCCTCCCAGCCACCTCCTGCCCATGGAATTCCTGTGGAGTTAATTACCTGCTGCTTTGCATTGCAGCTGACACTGCAGCCCTTCCTGCAAACTCTGGTTATCCAGGAGAGGGAGAGGGTGGAATTTTACCTGGAGAATTCAGAGCTCATCCTACCCTGGGAACTTTCATGGTTTTTACACTTAGTCACACCAGAGATGAACCTCTCCTGGTGCTGCACCCCCGTTCTCTTACAAGGTGACAGAATTCCTGCTCACTAAGTCACATAAATTCTTCCTCAATTTAAAATCAGGGTGATTCTTCCTTTCTTTCCAAAATCTCAATCATTCTGATCAACCTGGTGAAGGTGCCTGCACAGCTCCAGTTCTCCCTCATGCCTGAAGATCTCGTGTGAGCTGTCCCAGAGCTTTCCCTTGGTCAGGGGATCCCAACTCCTGCATCCCTCGGGGTTACACACAGCCCTGTGTGCTCACTCAGCCTCCCACACACCCTGTGATGGGCTGCTGGGCTGTGCAAGGTGAATTCAGCACCTCTGACAAGCTGCATTTACTGTTCCTGCATGGAAAAATGCCAGCCCAGGCCTGTCAGGGCTCCTGAGGGGTCCCACTGGAGACAGGGGGAGAGNTGTTCCTGCATGGAAAAATGCCAGTCCAGGCCTGTCAGGGCTCCTGAGACAAGGGGAAAGGGTTTCACTGGATGTGAATTCTGCAATGGCTTCAATGATTGCTGAAATCTTGGCTTATTTATTCCTGAAGCTAAATCAACAAATCTCAGCAGACCACCTTTGAGCTAAATAAAACCGTGGCTTCTCCTCTCCTCTAAATATTTTATACTTCAAAGAGATGAAACTGATTTTTTGCAGTAGCTTTGGCTCTGTCTGAGGTGGAGCAGATCAAAGGTGAGATTTCCTGTCTGTGGGAGATCTGTGATTCAACTAAAAAGGGGGAGAGGTCATTGCTGCATTTGTGAATGAAAAATTGGAGTTCTGAAAGTTTCCCAAAGAGGGGAGAAAAAGAGGAAAAGATTAAAGAAGCTTGGCAGTCAATGGAGTTGTAAAGCCAGCAGTGAGCTGGGGGCTGTGCCCAGCTTCTGGGGGTCCCCTGCTCAGCCCCTCTCTGTTCTCTCACTGTCCCCAACCCAGGGCAGCAGCCAGGACAGGAGATTTTGGGTTCTGCTCCAGCATCAGCCACACCTTCAGACCCTGAGAACGTGCCTCCAGGTTTCTGCAAGCTCCAGAGGTAGCAGGGAAGCCCTGATTAACCCGAGGTTCCTTTGCAAGGCTTTCATCACTGCCTTGTTGAATGAGATAAGTGAAGTGAGTGTTAGCACTGCAAGCTTAGATAAGCCTGCAGAAAGGCAAAACTGACAATTACCAGTTTGATCTAATAATGCAGCAATGTGAGAAACTGAATTTAATACACAGGAAAACAATATGAGGCCATGGTGATACTATAATTAAGTAAATAACTTAATAAATACACGTTTAATTAAACCCCCCGTTTATCTGAGAACACTCTCTCTGTTTGGAGCAGCAATTTGAAATCACTAAAGCTCAAGCTGAACAATATAATTTTCATCTAATACTAATCTTGAACCAGCACATTGAAGACATTCATTCAGCACAACAGAAATTAGATTTTCAGGGAGCTGTATCACGGGTTGTCTCCTGAATCCCAGGCTGTGAAATCGTGGATCATGGAAGCCCATTACATAATTACCCTGGTTGCATAATGCAGTCACCCAACTCTGGAATAATAATGTAAGGGCTTCTAATTGTGATCTCTACAGCTTTGAAAAAACCCTGAATTTCATTCAAGATGGAATTTGGAATTGTCAAATTTAATTTTAAAATGCAGTCACGTTGGATAAAATCACAGTGAATAAGTTGCTCTTGTGTTTCCTTTGATGTTTGATACAGTTTATTTATAGAAAGTTGGAAAAATACTATAGTAATGAAAAATTAATACTTCCCTTCCCTTCCCTTCCCTTCCCTTCCCTTCCCTTCCCTTCCCTTCCCTTCCCTTCCCTTCCCTTCCCTTCCCTTCCCATTTGTTTGGGATTTGTATTTTATGTGTTTGGTTGGTTGTTGTGGATTTTTCCCCTTCCTTAACAAAATATTATGGAGAACCACGTGCATTTTACCAAATGCTTCCAGAACCAAGGGCCAAACAAAATTTATCCATGAAAATGCAGATAATAGGGAAAAAAAAAAAAAAAAAAAAATGACAATTTCAGAGTGCAACAGGGTGTGAAGTGAAGCTGGATTTGTGGAATGATGTTTTCCAAGGCATTTCTGATCAGTTCCAAGAACAGCTTGGGGCTTAATCACTTAATTATCTCACCACATTCATTCTTTTCATACTTTAACTGACNGGTTGTCTCCTGAATCCCAGGCTGTGAAATCGTGGATCATGGAAGCCCATTACATAATTACCCTGGTTGCATGATGCAGTCACCCAACTCTGGAATAATAATGTAAGGGCTTCTAATTGTGATCTCTACAGCTTTGAAAAAACCCTGAATTTCATTCAAGATGGAATTTGGAATTGTCAAATTTAATTTTAAAATGCAGTCACATTGGATAAAATCACATGAATAAGTTGCTCTTGTGTTTCCTTTGATGTTTTATACAGTTTATTTATAGAATATTGGAAAAATAGTATAGTAATGAAAAATTAATGCTTCCCCTTTCCCCTTCCCTTCCCTTCCCTTCCCTTCCCTTCCCTTNATTTGCAAGATTTAGAAAAAGGCTTATAGAATTAAAACCTTGGCTTCAGCTCCCATGGAAGCTTCTAGAATGTGATGTTTTTCCCTTTCAAAATCATCAAGCTCGACCTCAGCTTTCTTACCAGAACTCTTAATTCACTTACTGGGAAGAATGAGACATTTCACTGACTTTTCTTTTATTGGAGTTTCCACATGTCCCCTCTCGTTTTCTCAGCTGGGCACTTAAGCTGCTTCCCAGGGAGTTATAAATGTCATTTTGTCATTGCTGCTTTTGAGTGCTCAGGTTTTTTGATGGCCTCAGTTATTGGGAAGGTGTGGACCTTCCAGAGTGTGGTGGTGGAGCCAGTGGAATTATGGATTGATTATTATTGTTATTATAATTATGTATTATTATTATAATTGTGTATTGATATTATTATTGTAGTGAGCTGGGAGGGACCCTGGAGCCCATCCAGTGCCACCCCCTGCCATGGGCAGGGACACCCTCCACCATCCCAGGTGGCTCCAAACCCTGCCCAGCCTGGCCTTGGGCACTTCCAGGGTTCATTCTTCCACCTTCTTCCTTCCTTGTTCCAGCTTATTATTCCCACTGTGGGAATTCCCAATTAAATACATCATGGCAGACTTCCATGGGTTTATATCATGAAATATATAAATGAAAGATTTAAATGATTGTTCCAGAGGATTTGTAGAGGGACCAGAAGATGTTTAGAACCCTAACACTGAAGCTAATGTTTAGAGGCAAAACCCTAAACATAACCCTAACCCTAAAATCCTTACCCTACTCTAAGCCTTAAAGCCTACTTAACCTTAAGCCTAACCCTAATCCTTTACATCTAACCTTTAACCCTAACCTAAATTCTAACCCTAACCCTAACCCTTAACCTAACCCTAAATCTAACCCTAAACCTTTTATTTTTTTAGAGTTTCTTTGGAAACTCTATCATTTCCTTGTCATCTTGGCAACTGGTCCTTTATCAACTCCTCTCTCCTTCCCTAAACCAGCCCATCAGAGCTGAGCCCCCAACATTTTGGGACCAGAAAAATCCCACCCCACCTGAGGCCATGGGAAAAGGCTCCATTCAGAGTTTTCATTAAATTCCATGGTAGGATTCCAGTTAGTTTCCATCTGGGGCTCAGAGATCTTCTGTGGCTGCTGAAACCTCAGGGACACAACACCCCCCTGCTCCCCAGCACAGCCAGCCTGGGGCTGGTTCTGGCTGAAAACCTGCTGCANTCCTTTCCTTTCCTTTCCTTTCCTTTCCTTTCCTTTCCTTTCCTTTCCTTTCCTTTCCTTTCCTTTCCTTCACTATTTTTCTTTTTGCCTGTGTATTTTAGAACACCACAGTGAGTGAGGTGGTAAAATCCTTGGGAAGTATGTGATCTAAATGACTGGCAAGGGGGAAAACAGATTTTCTGTAAAAAAAATTAATTTATTTAAATCAACCTGTGCAACCAAAGTCATGCACATCACTGGGAGCATAATACCCATGAAATCACAACCAGAACAACACAGGGCCCTCAAGGCTCCTGATTCCCTGTGCATGTGGAGCATTTCAGGGACAGAATTAGGGANTCTGTTCCCATGAAACTGAGAATTTTCACAGTGTTTGGTGCCAGCTGCAGGTCCTGCTTTTCATTCTATAACATCAGGTGGGGCTGATGAAATTCAATTATTGGGGTGGTACTGAAGNTGAAAAAAAAGTCTTGGCTGATTTTCCAGCCTGAGTGGCTTTTCCAGCCATGCTAAAATAATGCCAATTTAAATGTCTCCTATTTTGCATCAAGCTGATAACTTTATTACCAGCTTTCATAATCTTTAGTCTTTGATTACTTCTCCTAGAATCCCACAATCCCAGAATGGTTTGGGGTGGAAGGGACCTTAAAGCCCATCCAGTCCCACCCCCTGCCATGGGCAGGGACACCTCCCACTGTCCCAGGTTGTTCCAAGCCCTGTCCAACCTGGCCTTGGACACTGCCAGGGATCCAGGGGCAGCCACAGCTTCTCTGGGCACCCTGTGCCAGGACCTCCCCACCCTCTCAGGGAGGAATTCCTTCCCAAAATCCCATCTATCCCTGTCCTCTGGCAGTGGGAAGTCATTCCCTGTGTCCTGTTACTCCAATAAACATAATAATAATCCCTGTAAATAGTCTCTCATCCATGTCCAGGAGGTTGCTCACAATTATGAGGGGACTGTACCAATTATCCAGCTGGTAATTTAAACAAAATTGGTTGTATCCATGTGCCTCTCCATTTATTTCTGATGTAATTGCTGTCTCTAGCAGTGGTTAGAACTTAGTGATGGGTAACTGCAAGAGACAAAATGTCCTAAGAAGCACTTCTCTGGAAATTACCCAGGAGGAGAACAGGATTTCTCTTCATGAAGTTTGAACAGCATCAAGAAATTGCTTCTTTATTGCAAATCTTGTTTGGATTGTTAGCAGGCCCATCACAGCTCAAACTCAGACTCTTGTCTCTTGGGTGCTTTTCTGTTTTCTTTTTAAGCTTTTAGGAGAATCTGTTTTTAAAAACATCTAACTCTGAAAAAAAAAATCACATTTTGGGAGCAAAACCTTCCTGCTATGAGGGTACTTTTGGAAAGAATCTCTGACTGCAACAAGCTGAGCCCTGTAAAACAACTTCAAGAGAGTTTGGGCACCAAAATAACTTTTACATCATGAAACACAGACCCAGCAGAGACATTTAGCTCTGAAGCACTACCCACAGCCAGCCAACACCTCAGATAATTGCTTGCAAGGCTCTATCCATAAGGGAATTTGATTTTATCACTGCTTTTCTTGCTAACATCCCCCTCTGCTCCGAAGTTGCTAACCACCATTTCATCTCAGATTGTCAAACTAATTAATGTAATTAAGTTAAACTCAGGCTGCCACCTACAGCTGTAGGTGGCAAAGCCATTTTTAAAGGAGTTTGGAGCTTTGGTCCACCACAGATGAGGCAACACTTCCTAAAATATCACTGGCATCTTCCCTGGCAGGAGGAAAAGCCAGGGGGAGCTCCTTGTGCTGGAGCTCTGCTGGGGGACAGCACCTCGTGTGTGCCTCTCTCTGATTTTGGGCACAGCAGGCACATCAGGCTCGGGGTGAGGGTGACCTGCTGAGGTTTGGTCAGCTCTGAGCTTTCCCTGCTGCCTAAAACATCTTGGGGAGGAAGAGGAAGGACAGGGGTGCCCCTGAGCTGTGGGGTGTTGGGTGCCTGCAGCCCCTCCCAGCTGGGGAAGGCACAGGGACATCACCCCAACCTCTTCCAGAAGAGCTTTAGCCCTCTTCCCACCAGGGAATGGCCAACGTGGATATCAGGGTGATTTACAGCAGGGACACCAGGCTGCATGGGAAACTGGAGTTTTGGGGATGGTGATCCTGTTAAAGTGATGTGATCTTTGTGCCAAGAGCAGTCGGGGGGCCCAGGGGATGGAAGAACTCACAGTGCTCCCCAGTTTTCTTTCACTGGCTTTTAACCTATAAAAATGTGCTCGTCTCCAGCTCTATGCTTTGGTGTAAAATGGGAAAAAGGAAGTTTAACAGCCTTCTGCAGTTTCTGTTGCCTTCCCATCTGTCAAGGCTTTCTTTTCTATGGAGCTTGCTGGCTTCTATGAGTCACTGGGGAGGCTCTGCCCTGATTTATGGAGCAGTGTCATAAAGCAGGGTGTGCTCAATCCAGTGCTAATAAAAGCTAATGATACAAGTAGAACAATAGAAGGTGGGACAATGCTAATGTTATCCCTTTCTAGGAGCATGGGAATAAACCTTCCTCGAGTTTTCTACCTCTCAGTGTGGGTTTTCCCCCAACATCTCAAGGTCACATTTCCATATTTTAAAGTGGTTTGGTGTTTGTGCTGAATTCCTCACCACAGAGGAGGATAGTGGTGCACCTGTGTTTTCAAATCACTGATTGATTTGTCCTCTATGAAACTTTCCAATTGTTCTGACCACAAAGAAAACCCTCACTTCCATGGACATAATTTTGATAGGTGAAATCATCCTGGTCATCCTCCCGATTTTAGGACTTAAAACCAAAATGCTGAGCTTTCTCCACGGGAAAACGAGGCAAGGAAGTTCCATCCTGCAGCTGGGAGCAATTCCCAGCTCCTGCCTGTTGGCACGATGCTGCACAGACATCCCTCACTTATTGGGTCTGGCAGGGGAGAAGCTGAGCAGAATTTCAGGTGTCAAGCACAATTAGGTGTTAATTAAAATGATCCATTTGCCTGTCCCCCAAGGTCCCCTGCTCCAGTTCAATGACAACGCGCCATAAAAATATCGGGGCACGTTCATTTTCCAGCTGTCCCCGTGACAGTGGGGGGACAGAAATGAAAGTGCATTTCTGGTGGAGCAGTGGGTGACTGTGACAAATCCTCTGTGTCACAGGAAGAGGGAGATGTGATTGCCCCTCTACTAATTCACTTTTTCTTGGGTGTCTTGCCCTGGGTGCTGGGAGGTTCTGGTGCAAGGGGTTCACAATTCACACAATCCATGAGTCCTCAGCATTACACACATAGCATCTAATTGCCATGTAATTAAGCTGATTTGTCATTACCCCCACAGCAGGGAAATTCTGGCCTCTGTTGCTTTTCAGAATGAACCAATGCTTGACTTCTCGTGTTATTCTTTGCTTTCATTCTTTTCCTTAAGGTTTAAAAACTTTAAAAAAAAAATTAAACCCTCTATACATGGGTATTTTTCTCCTGAGTTGCTGAGCATTTCCATTTGAAATATTTCCTTCCTGTGTTTCGATTTTTCTTATCTTCTGTGGCATGAATTCTGATCTCTTTGCACAGCTTAAAATCCCACCATGCCCACAACCAACAGGAATGCAGGGTATGACTGGTGTTTAGGAGTAGGAAGTGATCAATTCCTGCTCAAAGCCATAAGAGAAATATTCTTATCTTTCCCACTGGGATTCAAAGCCCAGGAGCAGAAAAACAACCATGTGACTTATGTGAATAATCAGAATTTGCTGCTCCAGCTGGAGGGTGGATTGCTCAGTACTGGTGGGTGACAAGTTTTTGTCTTTGGGTCAAAGAAAAGGAGAAAAAAATTGTAAATGAAGGGGAAAAAAAAGGAAAAAATGTGATAAAACATTAAAGAAAGTAGAGTTTGAGCTGGCTCAAATCTTTGTGGTGATATTACAAGCTGAATATTAAGCTAAATTCAGCACATAAATGTATGTTCACAAAACTTTTTGGTGGGATGGGAGTAGTAGAAGAAAGGGAATGACACAATAAGTTTTCCATGACTCCTCTCTGCTTTTATTTTGTCTCCTAAACTCTGCATGTGTCATTTTCTTCCACCTTGAGCACTCCCTTCCAGTCTCCCACTCCTTTTCTCACAGTGGCAGCTTCTCCAGGAGTTTGTTTTCCAGTCCTACTCTGCTCCCACTCCCCCTGGCCCGTGTCTGGTTGGATGATTCACCCACTTGTGCAGTGCCACGTCCCCCCTGCACCCAGATGTGCCTCAGTCTGCATCTCCAGCTCAGTTCTGTGTCACAGCTCATCCATCAGCATCAATCCAAGGCCATGAATTAACTCCAGACTCATTCTGCTCTCAGCTGGCTCTCTCCCACTCTGCATCCCTTCCTCTCCAGCCACACCAGGGACTTGGGGTTCCTGTGTCCTTCCCCCATCCCTCTCCCTTTGTGCTCTCATTTCCACTGGGATTTCCCCATTCCCAACCACCCATTCCTGACCTAAACCTCCTCCATGACTCTTTAGGAGTTTTGTGCCAAATAAGGAGTTCATTTGGAGCAGAAATTCAACTCCTGTTGGCACAGCAAATAAAATGGGGAGTATTGAATCCCAACAGATGGGAGTGAAAGACAAGGCTGGAAACTTTTGGGGACAACAACTTGGGCATTCAGAACTGTGACAAAGCTGAAGCAATTGATGCCAATGAAGACCCAAATCCTGGAATTGGGATTTGGGTCTTCATTGGCATCATTTTGGAGAATTTTGGAGCTGATTTTGTGGTGTTACAGGCAAATCAGAAAGGGAGGAAACTGGGAATTTTTGTCTAGGGGGGCAGAGTTGCCAGAGGAGTTGCTCACTTGTGCCTCTGGTGCTCCTTTCCACCTGGGAATGCTGTTTTGCACCAGGATTACAGGATGTGAGATGGAATGCACCACAAATAAGTGAATTTTCCCTGCTGTCAGCCTGGTGTTGAGGTGGTAAATGCTGCCAGAAGAGAAGACAGAAAAAAATCTGCAGTGTTAATTAGGCCTTGCTTTGTTTTACCCCTAAAAGTCTGCAATGTTAAAAGAGACTGAAGAGAGCCAGGAAGTCAAATCCCTGATGGAAGATGGGTGTCAGAGTGCTTCTGTGTGAAATTTGTTTCTCTTTTGTCTTCAAGAAAGCAGAAACTTTTATGAGAGTGTTTGAAAACTAGAAAGGATGGACCAAACTTTCTGCCCCTGGATCCCTGGAAGTGCCCCAGGCCAGGTTGGATGGGGCTTGGAGCACCCTGGGACAGTGGAAGGTGGCAGGGGGTGGCACTGGATGGGCTGTAAGGTCCCTTCCAACCCAAACCATTCTGGGATTCTGTGATTTTATGATGGGTGAACAAAGATAATCCCTGAAATTATTCAGGAATAAGGCATCAGGGCAAATTAATAGGCAAGACAAGTCTGATGTCCCGACAAAAAAATATCTTTGAATGAACAACTGTTCACCAAATGTTTATTGCTGGGTACAAATCACAAGGTAAAAGATGGTCAAAAGCCACCAAAATAAATCCAAATTACATCAGTAGGAGAAACTTCAATTTACTGCAGTGTCTGATGCTTGGGAACAAACACTGATGAAGGAGGAAACGCTTGAAAGTCTTTCTGAAAATCAGTTCTGTAAGAAATTGCCTTCTTTGGAGCGTCTCTCATCTGTGTGTTTGTGTTGGGATTAAAATTTTGCCTTTTCTCTTTTTTTTTTCCTTTTTCTTCCTTTTTTTTTTTTTTGATCAATCATAAGATATAAGAACAACCACATCAGCAGTTTTGTCAGCAGAGAACTGAAGGAAATATTCAAACATGTACTTAGCCTCAGCCTCGATGATATTTGAGGGTAGTTACAAAGGCTTTTCAGGGAGAAATCCGATGCAATTAAGCAGCTTCCGATCTGCCTTATCAGCAAATCATATTTGTGTGTGCAGACAAATGCTGACACACAGCTCTGGAAGTTTAGGGAGTTTGCTGCTAGACTGAACCGAAGAGATTAAAAAGGCGTTTGAGGCGGAATCTGCAAAATGAGCCTGTTGATGAACAAAGAATGAGTTCACTCTCACATTCCATCAAATAGATGAAATCTCCAAGGGAGATGGAGAGGGACTGTTTATAAGGGCCTGGAGTCACAGGAGAAAGGGGGAATGGCTTCCCTCTGACAGAGGACAGGGATAGATGGGATATTGGGGAAGAATTGTTCCCTGTGAGGGTGGGCAGGCCCTGGCACAGGGTGCCCAGAGAAGCTGTGGCTGCCCCTGGATCCCTGGCAGTGCCCAAGGCCAGGTTGGACAGTGCTTGGAGCACCCTGCATTAGTGGAAGGGATCTCTGCCCATGGCAGGGGATTGGAAAAATGATTTTGAAGTTCCCTTCCAACCCAAACCATTCTGGAATCCCCTGATTCTATGATCCAGCAGAGGTGGTTCACTGATACCACAGGATCCATTCCTGCTTTCAGAGAATATTTAAGAGTCACTTTCTTGATAACAGTGGTTCTATCTCAGGTTTTCTGGTGATTTTGCACCCTGAGAGTTGATGATGGAGTTCCAAGGAGAGCCAGAGGCCGTGCAGTTGTTTTGCAGAATTGTTTATTATTTTATTATCTTAAAAGTTCTCTCAGCCCAGTGTGATGTTTGCAGGCAGCCAGAAAAGCACAATCTGCCCCTCCTACAATGGCACCTGAACTTTTATAATCTAAACTACATTAACAATGTTTTTCTCTCAGTACCAATAACTGACCCAGGTCAGACAGTGAAATCTCACCACAACCCAATCAAGAAAAGGCCACCACCCCTGCAGAGATGGAGGGGAAGAAGAAGCAGGAAAAGGACAAAACCACACCCTGATTCCTCCATCTTTGCCCCATTCTATCTCTACAGTAAAATCTAAACATTCTATTTTTCCACCCTGTGAGCTGACAAAAATCACACCAATGAAACCCACATGGACTTCTTTTCCTCTTTCAAGCATGGCAGTGTTTTCCAGGGAGTTCAATCAAAGGAATTGGGATTTTTGGCTCTTTTGTCTCTGTCCCAAGACCCTCGGGGTCTCAAGCCTCCAGGAACCCCCAAAGGGGTGACCTGGTTTCCCACAGTTCTAATTTAATTTTTGACAACTTCTGTATTTGTTCTAACTCTGCAGACAGCTGTGCAGTCACTCCTGCTCCCAGACACCATCCTGGGCCAGGTACTTCAGGCTCCCCCACACTCATCACCCCAGAAAGCACAAAATCCTTCACACTTCCTGTGAGCCTTGGACAGCAAAGTCGTCTTTCCTTGCCTCGGTGACACTCGGGACTGTTGTCACAAATTAATTAAAGGTGTGACATGGACACATTAATTAAACCCCATGAACACCTGCATGGATCCTCTCAGTCATAACTCATATCCCGTTAAATTGCTTTTGCATAACAACAGACCCACTTTGGGACTGAGCAGACCTGGAAAGGGACCTCCTGAAAGCAGCCAGTAAAAACCCCCTCCCTTGCAGGGGGCTTTGCCTTGGCCACGGCCTTGGAACGGGGCCCAACCTCATCAAAAACTCTGAGAGTGTTTTAAGCACACTTGGGACAAGATAATTTCAAATGAAGGTGACACTGGTGGTCTGAGGCAGCCAGTGAAACACCACGGTTTGGAGAGGACTCTGCTCGGGGACTGAAGATTTAGTGGCGTGTCAAGCTCAAAGTCAACAGAGCAGAATTTAATGCTGTGTAAATGGGAGCCAGAGACAAAGCCCTGGTGAATCCACGGGATGGATGGGCACGTCTCCCACTGCTGCCCTCTTCAGCACCAGGGCTTTGCTCAGAAATAACCATTATTCCCAGCAAAAAGAAAACAATATTGATTTTCAGTCCTCACCGAACCTTTCTGAGGTATTTTTTACAGGAGAGAAAGCCCTTGCAGTTTTTAAATTAAAATTCTTTTTTTTTTCCTTTCTCCCCTTAAAAATCTGGTCAGGTGAAATTGTGAGCCCAGCCAGAGCTGGATGCATTTCAGACCGATCCTTGAGGAAGGCAGTCAGTAAGAAATGGCTGATCCATGCCACACAAAGAGGTGCAGGGCCCCAAAGAGCTGGAATGTCTGTGACAGTCAGGGACACTTCTCCTCACGGGCTGCTTTGCCACAGTCACACTGAGCTGCCTCTCACCGAGTGCTTGGGCTGTTGTGATTTCACCTGGCAGCCTCCAGCTCTGCCCAGCAGCTGAAGGATGTGGGTGAAACACCAGGAGCACTGCAAGGAAACAAAGCTGTCTCCTGCAATGCTTGAGAGCATTTTTTAGGTGAAGTTCCTGTAACACAGCAGCGCCTGGTGGAAGTGGAGAGGTGTTTTATTTATGTTTCAATGAAGTTGAGGCTGCTTCTTCCTCTTTCTTATAAACTAGACAGTCTTTGGAGTAAATAACATCCCATGCAAGATAAATGCCTCTTCAAACCAGGGCATTCATCCTGGTACGGATTTTTTATCTATTTTTTAACGTGTGATGCATATTCCCTATTTCCCTTCAGCCAGACCTCTGTCTTGCACCTGCCTTTCATTTCAGAGACATCCCATTTCCCCCAGTTTCACATCTATGTAGGGGCTGTCTGAAAAGGCTGTGTTCACAGGAGCTCAGAGCATGTTGACTTTGTTCCTGGTCTTTTACCACAGAAAAAAATTGTTAAACTTTCCTGCAGACACGCTAATTATCACTGGATGTAATTATTTTTAAATCAGATGTCATTTATTCTGATTCTGTTTTGATCAGGAAACACTTGCAACAAATTGCTTGGAGGATTGATTTCAATTAAACTTATTTTTGAAAAGCTTTAATCAAAAAATAATTCTTGCTGGAAAAAACCAAAGAACTACGCAAGCTAAATGCTTGTAGGGTTTAAACAGTCTCAGCACTTCTCAGGGCTGAGAAGACTTGCCTCATTTCCAGGTTTTCTTGCTTTCTTTTTCCTCCTGAAAATAAAGGAAAAGAGAGCAGAGCTGTAATTTGTGCCTATTTCTTGATGCTTCCATTTTCTTGCTATGCTAAAAGAAAAAAAAAGAGAGAAAAAAACAAGAAAAAAAGGTTCTTACGGAGTCTTGTGGCAAGAAGCCCTTTAAAATGAAGCGAAATTAAGTTGTTTGAAATGTGACCTTGGGCAAAATGTTTCAGTTTTTCTCATCCCCTCTCCATTCCCCCACCTCAGTGCTGCTCCTGCTCATAGAGCACAGCTAATTTAGAGCATCTGCCTGTGCACATGATGAGGCTGTTATGGAGAGAACTGGGGATGTTTCTGAGGGAAAGCAGAGTCCCTCCGTTATTGGATGGAGGCTGTGAGGTGTCTGTGCCAAAGAGCTGAACCCCAGCACAGCCTGGATCTGTTGGGAGTCTAAGGAATGACAAACCCTGGAGCTGCTGGGCCAGAGATTGGCACGGACACTGCAGGGAGAGTGGGAGGATGAAAGCTGGACCAGAGGCAAAGAGATAAGGAGAGACAGCAGGAAGCACTTAAAGAGCTTCCAAAACTTACGAGGTGGAAGGTTCTGGGGGTTTGAGCCTTCCCTGGGGAGGCTGCTGGTTAATTCGGGATATTCACAGCAAAAACGCTGGGGTGTTTGGCTGATTTGGAGGGGAGGGTCTCCATGGCAGTGTTTTACTGTCTGACAGGTTATAGAAGTAGGAGAAGGCCAAGGAATTCTGCTTTTGGCACCAAGCTCACCTTGAAGCTTTGGAAACTCCCTTTACACCCAGAGGATCACCTTGGGTTTTTGGGGCTGCAGTAGTGGAGGGGTACTTCTGACTCACCTTGCCTGCTGAGGGGGACTCAGGAGCCAGGATGAATCCAGGTTCTTCTTTCTCTGGACACCCAGAGAAAGCAAAGCCAGGGGCAAGTCTGGCTCATTTGTGTTGCAGAGCTATTTCCCTGACTGCAGCCCTGATGTCTGAGCAACCTCAGCTCACTGAGGAGAAAAGCTCAAAGTTTTGGAAAGAAAGAGTGTAACGAGTGTTTTCCAAAAGCAGGGACAGCAGGGAGCACAGCTCTGCAGAAGGGCAGGAGTCCTCCTGAGTGGGTTCAGTCCCAGTGTTTTGTGTGAAGAATGAATGAGCTTTCATAGATGGGGTCAATGCCTCTCATCTTTCTCTTTCCACCCTAAGAGAAAAAAAAAAAATCTCAAAGACCAACTTTATAGATGCTGGTAACACTCAGAAACTTTCATCTTTCCTAGAATCAGGAGGAAACAGAAGCCTGAATTTCTTTACAGATGTATTTTAAGAACTTGTTTTTAATTGTTGCCTTCCCAAGCTTTATAAATAGACACATATTATCAATGTTGTGGGGTTTTTTTTCGGAAAGCAAACTTCCCATTATTGCTGTGCATTCCTTGCTAAGCTCTGTCTATTCTTACCCTATATATTGCCTTCCACAGAGGTTTGAAGAGTTTTGGAGCTCTGGTTTCATTTTCAGTATGACCTTTCCTGGTGCTGTGATGGCACAAGGGGAAATCTCAATGCTCCAAACAGACTCAGAGCAAGCCAGAGCTGTCCAGACTGCAGAGAGGCTCCAGACCTGGTAACCCAATCATCTGCTGCCTGTGGGGGTGTTCTGACTCAGGGAGGACCTGCAGGGTCATGGTTTGGGACACACAGGTCTGGGTCCTGCAGTTTTAAATGCAGAGTGCAGTCAGAGCCCCCAGTCAGAGTCAATACATATAAACTTAGGTAAGTCTGAGCCTCTTACACTGATGCCATCTGTTTTTATTGATGTTTGTTTGCCTTGTTTCTCCATTTCATTTACTTTTCACAAAGTGATTCCTCTGCTTGTCTGAGACATCACATTCCTGCTCAGTCCAATTATTTGTGTGCATTTCTTTTTTCTGCCATAGTTCTGTCCTCTCTGGTTTTGATCTCATGCAGGAATACTTTTACTCCTCTCCGGGAAAAAACTGTGCCTTAGTGGCACCAGACAGTAATTATGTGCATAGTGTACTATTTTCTCTTGCATTTGGAGTAGTTGCAGTGGTAAATAATATTTTATTTCTCTTTACTACTGAGGGAGCAGAGAGGATGAGCCTGGCATGAGCACCCTTGGGTGATGGCAGATCAGAGGACAGACATGAGGCTCCTCAACATTTCATTCCTGTTAACCCCAGCAGCAAACCCACAGATCTTTGCCAAATTCCAATCTCTCCATTCCTGCTGGACAGCACCTCATTGAATGACAGTATTTCCAAGTGCAAAGTGGGTCTGTGACATGAATGAAGCCAACACATCTGCCCTCTGAGCTCAGAGCCCACGTGAATGCATGAGTTTGCAATTTCATGTTTGAAGTGATTAAACCAGCCAAACTCCAATTACATTTTAGACAAAAACCCTGATTAGGCTCTGTGTTTTCTGCTGCAGTGATGTTGCAGCAGCCCTCTCGTTAGAGGGTAGAACTGACTGAGACACAGACTCTTGTTTATCCCAGCATGAGAAGGGCTCTGGTTTATTCCCCTTCCCAGCTCAGCCACCCTGACTCCAACCATTCCCTGCCTCTGGCTGCACAAGCTCCTGCTGGAGGTTTCCCCTGCAGCCCCTGACTGCTGGTGATTCCCTGCTGAACTCTGACTGCAGGGATCAGTTTGCAGCCTCTGACTGCAGCTTTTCCCTGGCTGGGCTCTGACTGCAGCCCCACACTGACCTCACTGCAGGGACTCTTTCTCCTCAGGATCATCCTTCTGCATGATCCCTCACTCCCTCTTCTTCAAAGTTTCTCCTCCCTCCCCAGCTCACCCACTCCCTTTTATCACACTTTATTGGATCCAGCTGTGACTAATCAGGGGCAAGGCTGTTTTGGGTAATTAACACAGCTGTGACTCATTAGGGTTGAGGTCACCTGGATTCCCTTCTCCTGCACAGTAAAACATGAGAAACANATCCCAGCATGAGAAGGGCCCTGGTTTATTCCCCTTCCCAGCTCAGCCACCCTGACTCCAACCATTCCCTGCCTCTGGCTGCACAAGCTCCTGCTGGAGGTTTCCCCTGCAGCCCCTGACTGCTGGTGATTCCCTGCTCAACTCTGACTGCAGGGATCAGTTTGCAGCCTCTGACTGCAGCTTTTCCCTGGCTGGGCTGTGACTGCAGGTTCCACCAACAGGCTCTGACTGCAGCCATTCTCTCTCCTCAGGAGCTGCCTTCTTCATGATCTCTCATTCCCTAGCTCACCCACTCCCTTTTATCACACTTTATTGGATCCAGCTGTGACTAATCAGGGGCAAGGCTGTTTTGGGTAATTAACACAGCTGTGACTCATTAGGGTTGAGGTCACCTGGATTCCCTTCTCCTGCACAGTAAAACATGAGAAACACAAACATTCCCAAGAGGCGGGAAGCACAAAAATGCTGCTTCTTGTTTATTTGCTCGGTGTGATGGTACAATTTAGAGAGGGCTGTGCCAAGCCAGGAGGGAACAAAAGCTTTGCCCCCACTACCCTGCTCCTCAGTGCATCTTCCCAGCCCTGTTATGGAATTCATAATGGACCTGGAGATAATTTCCAGCTCCCATTGATCTGAGTCAGACAAGCCAGCGTGATGATGAAGCTGGTAGTGAAATTCCAGCGTGCGAGGGAGGAGATGAGAACTTGCTCATGCAGAGATATTCCCCACTCCCAGCAAACATGGAAATCTGGAACCTTTTGTGCAGTAAAATTAAGTGATCACCTCCATTTACACCCCACATCTGGGTGAGCTTTGTCTCACACCACTAAAACACCAGCTGGCTGACAATAAAAACCCTGAAATGCTGTGGCAAATCTTCACTGCCCCAATTAATATTTTTTCCATAACTGTAAAACAAGAGGCTAATTGTTAAAATTGCATGAACAATACTGCCAGCAAGTTGTTGCCAGAGAAGCTGTGGCTGCCCCTGGATCCCTGGAAGTGTCCAAGGCCAGGTTGGGCAGGGCTTGGAGCACCCTGGGACAGTGGAAGGTGTCCCTGCCTGTGGCAGGGAGTTTGAACTGGATGAGCTTTGTGATCCCTTCCAACCCAGGCCATTCCAAGGTTCTGTGATGCTGTGACTTTGTGGTCATGGTAGTTTCTGCACTTCACTACAAGAAAACTTTGTCAGCATTTATTTACTCTTACTTCACCTCACCTGTCACGTGTTTCTTATCTTGCCACAACATCCTGTGCTGTCTCAGTGCCCTGGATCCTCGTGCAGCTCTAACAACTGTTTAAAAAATGAAGTTTTTCACTTCTCACACCACCTCCCTCCTTCCCCCTACTCTATTTTAGTGCAAACTCTGTGCTGCAAGAGGGAGGAAAAGAAATTGAGTAGAAGATTTGTTTTTCAGTTTTCAAAGGCAGACACCAAAAGCTTTATGAAACAATCAGAAAGGAATGAAAGGACAGCCTGCCTTTGGAGAAGCTTTATTACACTGGGGAAAAACACCCTGCCTTATGCAATTTTCTGTAGAGTGATTCCATGCTGTCCAATTTGCCTGCTAACATTTTAATTGGATAATCCTACAAATGCTCAAGAACTGATCTGACTGCTCAAGTAGCTTGAGTCAAAAATTGGAGTGGTGTGGAGCTCTCTTGGCCTGACAGTTGGGCAAGTGAAGGAAAACTTTTCTCTGCATGTCTTTACCTGGTTTTTCTGTCATTGGCTGTGGCTTTTTCATGCCTGTTGACCACTGGAGGTCTGAGAGAAGCAGGAGGTGGCTTTTCCTGTGGTCTTATGAGATTCCTCCTGTGATAAGGTCCAGATTACTGTGTGAGGTAGGAAAACAGTGAAGCTCCCTGAAGCTCAATGCCTGCTGAGGAACTGCAAGAAACTGAGCAACTGAGCTGCTCTGCTTGGATTTGACCATCAAATACAGTTTCATTTCAAAACCTTAGAAGAAGAAAATACATGGATTAGAAATAGTTTTACCTTTCTAGACCTTTTACCTGATACCTGATTTATTGTAGAGTCATAGAATGGTTTGGGTTGGAAGGGACCTTACAGCCCATCCAGTGCCACCCCTGCCATGGGCAGGGACACCTTCCACTGTCCCAGGGTGCTCCAAGCCCTGTCCAACCTGGCCTTGGACACTGCCAGGGATCCAGGGGCAGCCACAGCTTCTCTGGGCACCCTGTGCCAGGGCGTCACAGGGAGGAATTCCTTCCCAATATCCCATCTAACCCTGCCCCCTGGCAATGGGAAACCATTCCCTATGTTCTGCCACTCCAGGCCCTTGTCCTGCCACTCCATGTTTCCCGTTGGCTCCTTCTGGAAAGGCACCATTAGATCCCCCTGAAGCTTGTCCAGGCTGAACAATCCCAATTCTCCAAGACTGACTAAATCCTGTGGTACAACACCAAACCCCAAAACTGCTGCTGAAATCTGCTGGTGGGATACATGGGGTTGTTTTTTTTTTTGATTCTGCTCCATCGTAATTGCACTCCAAAAGCTGCAAAAAATGAACCAAACAATTCAGTGTTGCTAATTGAGAGGAAAAAACCCATTATAATTTTGTATGTACCCACATGTGCCAACTGGGAACATACTCTCAGCTCTGGATGAACCTATGGATAAAAAGCCACATGTGGGCTCCTGGATTCAGCATCCTCTGCCTGCTCCCCTTTTTGGGGAGGAACATGCTAAATCAATAAAAACTAGCCTTTTGTATGTCAACCCCCACCCATCAGTCTTGGTCAAGGTTAGGATTGAATTCCTTTATTTGGAATATTCAGTGGGGTTTGCTGGATCTGCACATCAGTGTAGTTCATCCCATATAATAAAATAAATGTAATTAGAGCTGTAAATCACTTTATTAGTTCCTCTGCACCCCAGCCAGTATGTGACACAGTAAGAACATCTGCTTTACAGAGATAACACGTGTCCAGGTCTGCTGCTATTTTTTTGCACTGCTATATATTTAATTCAGAGTGTTTTTCTGTGCTGGTTTGGCAGCTGAGGAGGGAGGGAACCCAGTTTGTGATGCTGTGTTACTGACCCAGCTAAAATCCTCTGCTTCAGCCACCACTGGTGTGGATCCCACCAACTGCTCTGTTTTATAAGTGCTGGAGAAATCTTCCTCTTTTTAAATATCTGCCCAAAATATGGGCTTAATGAGTCTGGGATAAAGGAATTACAGAGCTGGGAAACCCTGCAGCTCCAAGCCAGTGCCTCAAGCCCAGGGGCTGATTGTGCCCCTCTGCAAGGCGTGTGTGACCCTACAGCCCCCTCCCTTTCCTGCAGGGGACAGATCCTGGGCTTCTCCTCACTGCAGCACTGCAGGTTTGTACAATTAAAATCACCCAGGGTTTTATTTACCTCCTGTAAGAAAATCTGTGTTCTTGGCCCTGCAAAGCCTCATTTCCCAGGATGGTGAGTGCTGTGGAGGGATAAGCTCACTGCCCTGGACTGAGCTACACCTGCTGGGAGATGAAACTCCTCTTCTACCCATCTGGAAATGATTTTTGTGAGTCCTCAGGCCAGGCATCAATACCAAGGGCTACCAGCTCCCCTGCAGTGCTCTTCCCGGGGCTCTGCCTCTCTCCAGGCTGTTACAGATAGGGAATTCCTCTGGGAAGCTGGTATTTAAACTGAAACTCCTGTAAGATGGGTTTGAACAGGAGCTCTTTGTGGCTATGCGTGTTCCCAGGCTCCTGTGAACATCAGAGAAAGCTGGTGCCTCATGAGGAAGAGCTCAGAATGTTTAATTACTCATTTGTTTAGTCTTGTGTATGGTTTGCCTCCAGAGATCCTGAAACCCACTGCTGTGGCCAGACACAGGCCTTAATTCTACATAGGTTATGGAGAATTTCTGATAGTTATCTCCCTGTTAAAAGGCTTTGCCTTTCTTTTCCTTCTTCTCTTTCCCTCCCCTGTTCCTTCTTCCTTTTTCTCTTCTCTTTTCCTTTCCCCCCCCCTTCCTCTTCTTTTCCCTTTTCCTCTTACTCTTTCTTCTCCTCCTTCTCCTTCTCCTTCTTTCTCCTTCTTTCTCCTTCTTTCTCCTTCTTTCTCCTTCTTTCTCCTTCTTTCTCCTTCTTTCTCCTTCTTTCTCCTTCTTTCTCCTTCTTTCTCCTTCTTTCTCCTTCTTTCTCCTTCTTTCTCCTTCTTTCTCCTTCTTTCTCCTTCTTTCTCCTTCTTTCTCCTTCTCCTTCTCCTTCTCCCTTTCCATCACTTCCAGGGATCCAGGAGCAGCCACAGCTTCTCAGTCCAACCTGTGCTGGGGCCTCACCTCCCTCTCAGTGAAGAGTGTCATTGCCTTTCATGGACCAGGCTCATCAGCAGGAAGAAAGCCTTGGGAGTGTCCCAGATCCCACGTTTCCATGTATTTCTATTCACAATGTCCAAACTGAACTTTGCTAAAGGCTTTCAGAAAGAACACCAGAGCCAGCAGATGCTGTCACAGAACATGGATGGGGCACAGCTTTGTGCTCCACACTGGGAGCTGAATAATTCACATCAAGTAAATAAAGAAGGAATAAAAAGCCTTGTTAGCACAAGTACTGACATAATTTCTGCATTTGAAGAAGGGAGGTATCCTTCAGCCAGAAGGGCAAACTGCAGAGTGGAAAATGATTTTAAAAGGACAGGGGAAGCTACTCCATCTTCAGGAGCTGAAATGGTGCATCAGATTTTTGAGTTTTCCTTGGTAATTATTCAACTGTAACCTTCTCAATGCCTTGTCACTTCTTAATTTATTCTGCATTGTAAACACCTGCAGGCGCAGATGGCTGAGCTATTCTCTAAAGCTTTGGCTATTTTGCACTGCTAAAATGAGGTAGGGCACTGGTGCAATACAGATTAGGTTTGTTGTGGAGATCTGATGGAATATTCACACTTCCACATGTTTGCAGACACGAGGATGATCCTGCATGAGTCTGTCCCAGCAAACTGGCTTAGGATCCTTCAGCACCCCACTTCCCTTAGGTGATGCCTGCTGGTGACTGAGTTATTTTTTGTTAATCTTTTATTTTATTTTGGGTTGTTAAATTTTTTTCCCCTGGATTTGGGGTAGCAATATTGCTCTGGGCCAAATTTTGCTTTCACAATTTCAGGCAAGGCAGCAGGACTCTGATTCTCATTATATCCCTGGACTCTGTTATGGGAATCATGGAATCAGGGGATGCTTTGGGTTGGAAGGGAACTCACAGCTTATTCAGTGCCATCCCAGGCAGGGACACCTTCCACTGTCCCAGGTGGTTCCAACCTGGCCTTGGACACTTCCAGGGATCCAGGGGCAGCCACAGCTGCTCTGGGCACCCTGTGCCAGGGCCTGCCCACCCTCACAGAGAACAATTCCTTCCCAATATCCCATCTAACCCTGCCCTCTGACAGTGGGAAGCCATTCCCTGTGTCCTGTCCCTCCTGATGAATTGTCCCTCCCTGGCTCCCTTGTAGCACCTTTGGGTCCTGGAAGGTGCTGTGAGGTCTCCACACCCCCTTCTCTTCTCCAGGCTGAACATTCCCAGCTCTCCCATCCCAGTTCCATATGGGAGGGGCTCCAGCCTCCTCAGCAGCTCCGTGGCCTCCTCTGGACTTGCTCCAGCAGTTCCATGTCCTTGTGTCTGGGTCACCAGAACTGACACAGTGCTCCAGGTGGGGTCTCACCAGGCCAGAGCAGAGGAGGAGGATCTGAAGTTCCATCTCAGCAAACAATGTTTAATGGATCTGTTGCATTTTCTGATAAGTAAAATGAGGGGGGAAAATCAATTCCCATCATTTGCCACAGCCCTGGGAGGCTGTGACTGGAATTCCAGCAGAGCCAGGCAGGATGGACCTGGATCTTTGCTGGTGATGGACATGGCTGCAGCATGGAGAGCAACATCGATTCCTGTTCCCTTTATCACTCTGCTCATCACAATCAAATCCCTCTCCATGCACCAAGGGCAGAGGAAAAAAGGGATTAAAAGTCACTTCTGACCTCCACCAGCCAACTCCCTGGATTCTTTAAGAATCCTCATTCTCTCCAACCCACTGGGAAATATGCCCTGCATATGGATTAAAAAGAATGGAAAATTTATCACAACAACAAAAAAATTGGAACAAAATTGTATTTTCAGCAAAAATAACAAGATGTTGTGGGGTTTGCATGACATATTTACAATATTTTTATTAAATTACTCAAAACTAGCTGATGGCTTACGAAGCCACTGAAAATAATGTCTTTATTACACATTAACCATCTAAGAATAAGGAAAAAAACTCTGTTTTTTTCACAGATTAGAAGTACGTTGTGTTTATTATGCTAATTTGGGGATTGGAGACAGCAAATTGAAGTATCATTTTTCCAGTTCATTAAGATTTGACTTTTGACTACTGCTCTGCAATTGATTAGTTTAATTATGCAGATACCAAATGTTCTGAAGGCCACGAACATGGCCACGTTCTACCTATGACAAAATGTGCTGTTGGCAAATGATAATGAGAGTTTTTCTAGAGAGGGAACGGCTCCATTTGGCTGGAAGTCTGAAATCCACCATCTCTTGTCAACACAAGCCATCGTGGTGTCCTGTAATTAATACATGGAGCATACATGTTCTTTGAGTGATGGAAATTACATCCAAAGTGACAATTAGCCTCCACCACAGAGCAAGGCTTTCACACTCCATTAACAATAAAATTAGGAATAGCATTTTCTCAGCATAATCCACGGTCATTATGAAGCCATCCATGGGGATCAAGAATGGTGGTTGTTATTGAAATGTATGGTTATAACAAGGGTAATGATTGCAGTGTTCATCCAGCTGTAGTCACCAGTTGCTCTTTTTTTGCTCTGATTTGGGAAGGAAAAATCTGCAATTAAAAAGCACATAGTCACGGGGAGTCACTGCAAATAATTTTGTGCCACTCCTGCGCTTTAGAACTTCATTTTCCAGAAAGTTCAAGAAAGAGGCAGAATAAACTCAATTTGGTTTTCTAAAGGAAATAAATGACAATTCAGGTTAACTGATGGGATCCAGCATGTGAATCTAGCTGTTAAATGAAACAGTGTAAACGTTTAATTAACCATCATCTCTCCTTTCCTTTCCTTGCACCCCTGGTTCTCAGAGGATGACTCATGTAACAACATCACTCCATATTTTTAAAAGCAAATCCAATCTTGATCAAGGCCTGACATCAGCAGGGACACACATTGATGGTGGTGCAGGACCATCACTGGATAAAGGAACTCTTCTGTGAATCCAGCACATGGTCCTTGCCTGGATCTTCTGTCACACAGTGAAATTTGTGTCTTGGTTCTTGCTGCTCACTGTCACCTGGGTTCATTCCCTGGACACCTCAGCACCTTCCAGAGAACTTTCTACTGAGATTGATCTTGCAGAGTTGGTGCAGATATTGGAAATCTCCAGTGTGATCCCATGGAATGTGCACCCAGATGTTTCCTCATTCACCTTGCCTTTATTTTATTCAAATATTATCAGTGCAGGAGATCGTGACCTTCATAGAATGCTCGTAGTATCATGGAGTGGCCTGGCTTGGAAGGGACCTTAAAGATCATCCAGCTTTCCCCTGCCATGGGCAGGGACACTTTCCACTATCCCAGGCTGCCCAAGTCCTGTCCAACCTGGCCTTGGACACTGCCAGGGATCCAGGGGCAGCCACAGCTTCTCTGGGCACCCTGTGCCAGGGGCTCCCCACCCTCACAGGGAAAAACTTCTTCCTTATATCTAATTTCAATCTCTCCCCTCTTTCAGTGTGACACCATTCCCTCTTGTCCTCTCACTCCATCCAGTCTCTCTCTGTGTTTTCAGTAGGTTCCCTTAAATCACTGGAAGGCCACAGTTATGTCACCCCTACACTTCTCCAGGCTGAACAATTTCAATTCCCCAAGTCTTTCATCACAGCAGAGCTGCTCCATTCCTCTGATCCCCTTGATGCCTCCTCTGGACTTGCTCCAACAGATCCATGCCTTCCCTGTGCTGCTGCCCCCAGCTCTGAGGTCCCCAGCTGTTCTTTCTGGTGTTTCCTTTGACCAGTCCCCTTTAAGTTTGATAGTTTCCATTTTATTGTCCAAATCCCCTTAAAACCCAGCAGTTCCTTTCTTTTTACACCATTCACCTTAAACTGATGGCTCACAAATCTGTCTCCAGATGGGGTACCTTTGACATGGAGGAAAGCCCAGTTCAGGTGATCAAACAACTTCTCATCCCCCAGAACCTTAATAATTTTAAAGGTGTTCAAACTGAACATCAGTTGTTAACCCTACAGAGTCTGTTGTAGGTCAGGAAAAATAATTGTGTTTAATTTCAACCTTAGATTTCTTGGGTGTCAGTGAAGTGTGAGGGCACTGACTGTGCACCCTCATGTCACAGGTGTTTTCACAAGCTTGGCAGGGTCCTGTGCCTTTCTGCTTCGTCCTCTTTGCCCCACAAAATCCTTTTCCTGGTCTGCAGAACAACCTGCCTGTGAGCTGCTGAGCTCTCCTGCCTCACTGAGTGCCTCCTGGAAAGGCATTCTGCACATTTTGGGTGGTTACACCAAGCAGCACTGGGTGGAACTGGTTTTGTTGACACAACATCTGGGGTTTGTGTGTAACGGGGCCACGTCACTGAGATTTCACCTCCTGCCATACAATGAATAGCCTTGAACATATGTTTGATGGGGACATTTCCAACGACCTTTGCTGGATAACAGGGGTGTTTAAAGGATGTTCCCTCTCTGCCTGACTCAGCTGAGGGGCAAGTGCAGCTCTGAGAGGTCAGGTCTGGTGGTGAATGCTTCACTTGGGTTTTATGGCTGTGTTTGCTGATGATTCCTGGCAAACAGCAAATTAGGAGAGGCAGCAAAATCCTGAATGTTTTGAATTCCCCCCATATAAATCAAATAAACTCAGACTGCAAAGCAGGCATCCATGTGGGTATTTCTGGTAGCAGAGCAGGCACATAGCAAAAGTGATGCTGTTTTCCCTGTTGCTGTCAGGGCTTTTTAGATCTTGTGTTGGAGGAAATTCCTGAAAAGTATCCTCTAGAGGAAAACCAGGAAACTTTTCTCCTACAGAAAGTCATGAGAGTTGATTGCACCTGTTCTTTCTGGCCTGACTGGTTTTTAAATGGATTTATTTTGTGCTAATAGGGAGCTTGGGACCTTTACTTCTCTCAAGCATATAAGACATATAGGATTAGCCCTGGAGCCAAAGTTTATGATTCCCTTACAACATTGGAATTCAGTGCAACAAAATAGTGGGGTTTTTTGTTGTTCCCAGAGAAATAAGTAGGAGTAGATAATCTTACATTTTGGGGCAGTTCAAAATGTTTTGAAATGTTGTTTTTCCTGCAGTTATTTATCCCTTTAACCATATTTTTCAATTTAGATATATATTTAGATGAACCACAGTTCACTCTTTTGTATTTCAGAATGAGATAAACTTTTATTTTAAAAATTACCAAACTCCTCCCTTGCCCTGCTTATTCCTTGGGTTTTGTTAGGGCTCCTATTTATTGCAAATAACTAAAAATAAAACAGTTTTGCTCACAGTTTAAAATTTGCACCTTTTTTAAGAGAGAATATTTTTTCCTCATTGTCCACTTTGGCTGGGTGGGGTGGTAAGGAGAGTTTACCTACACCATGTAATCTGTATTTTTTTAAATAGAAACTGAATTAATCTTCCAATGGCTCCAGTATGGGACAGCCAGGGGGTTGTTGTTGTATTATGAGTGAGATTTTTTTTCCTTTGAATAATGCAATGTAAAATACAAACTGTGGAGTATTGATGCTGTGCTCCCTGCCCAGGTTTGCCCCGCTCACTTTCCATCTGACAATATTTACAAAGCAAAATCCTATTTCAGTCAGTAAACACTATTGCTGCTAATAGCCTGGACTGCAATCCCATAAAGAGCTGAAGCATATGGATAATATCTGCTGCAGTTAATTGAGCTGCTGGCATCATTGCAATGACAGACACACAGTGGCCTGAGAGCAGGAGCTTGGCAAACTCCTCTGAGCTGTGCTGGGGTGTGAGATCCCCCTGGAATGGGATCTGGGGACTGCATCCCTCGCTCACCACCTGATGCTGGGCTTCAAGATCCCTCTTTTGGGATGATCCAGCCTGACATGGCTCACTTCTCACGGAGAGTCATTAAATTACTACAATTGTTCACTCTTGTAGTCTGGTAGGGCCCTCAGGGGCACCCCTGTGGACACCCTCCAGCTGAAAGTCATGGTGAGCCTTAGGCAAGAGGAAAGCCCAGGTTCCCTCCTGGCATCACTGCTCCAATCATCTCTCACAGCTGATACCTTTTGCTTTGTATGAATTAGGTGGGAAAAGCAGGATGGCCAGAAAACAGGGAGAATGTGCTGGGAACCACTTTTGTAACTGTTTTTTAAGCTCTGTCTTAGGCAAACCAAGCTGTGTTTGAGCAGGCCAGTCCTGGCTGCGCCAATGGGGCTCCAGGGTGTTGCTGGGGTGGGTGGTGAGCCAAGCCCAGCACATGTGGAATGGGAAAGGCCTGGAATGTGTTGGTGNCGTCAGAGCCAAAAGTGATTTGAGTTTTCAGGACAGAAATACCAGTTAGTCACATTCCACTGCCAGAATGAGAATCTGTGTGCTCTTTAGAGGTTCATTTCTGAAAATCTTCCCAGTGTGTTTTACACAATCCATATGAGAGTCACCACACTCTTGTGAACTCAGTGGATTGGATCTGATGGGGGACCTGCTGGAGCAAGATTGGAGTTGTCCATTCCTTAGGAATTGGTAGAATCAGGGAATTGTGGAGAGGTTTGGGATGGAAAGGACCTCAAAGCCCATCCAGTGCCACCCCCTGCCATGGGCAGGGACACCTTCCACTGTCCCAGGGTGCTCCAAACCCTGTCCAGCCTGGCCTTGGACACTTCCAGGGATCCAGGGACAGCCACAGCTTAAGTATCACTTTATTTGGAGCACTTGTCTTTAGTGGCTGCAGGAAGAGGAAGAGCAGCAAATTGAATTTTGCCAGTCCCTAGCCATGGCTTCCTACACACTCCTAGAGGGGCTGGAAAAAAGCACTCGGGAATAGTTTCAGGAATGGCACATCCTGAGTAAGTGAAGCTGACAGAATAACCATGGCTCTGGCCACTCAGAAGTGATGGGTGTGAGGTTGAGTAGCAGCCAGAGAGGTGTGTGGTGGGGTGTGAAGCTGATGCTGTATTCAGGGATGGAGATCACACTCCCTCATCAGGTAAACNGTCCCTGTGTGCCCCTGTGTGTCCCTGGGTGTCTCTGGGTGTCCCTGTGTGCCCCTGAGTGTCCCTGTGTGCCCCTGGGTGTCCCTTGGTGTCCCTGTGTGCCTTCGTTTACAGTAACTACCTCATACTGTCAGAGCCAAAAGTGATTTGAGTTTTCAGGACAGAAATACCAGTTAGTCACATTCCACTGCCAGAATGAGAATCTGTGTGCTCTTTAGAGGTTCATTTCTGAAAATCTTCCCAGTGTGTTTTACACAATCCAGATCAGAATCAGCACACTCATGTGAACTCAGTGGATTGGGTCTGATGGGGGACCTGCTGGAGCAAGATTGGAGTTGTCCATTCCTTAGGAATTGGTAGAATCAGGGAATTGTGGAGAGGTTTGGGATGGAAAGGACCTCAAAGCCCATCCAGTGCCACCCCCTGCCATGGGCAGGGACACCTTCCACTGTCCCAGGTTGCTCCAAGCCCTGTTCAACCTGGCCTGGGACACTCCCAGGGATCCAGGGGCAGCCACAGCTTAAGTATCACTTTATTTGGAGCACTTGTCCTTAGTGGCTGCAGGAAGAGGAAGAGCAGCAAATTGAATTTTGCCAGTCCCTAGCCATGGCTTCCTATACACTCCTAGAGAGGCTGGAAAAAAGCACTTGGGAACAGGTTCAGGAATGGCACATCCTGAGTAAGTGAAGCTGACAGAATAACCATGGCTCTGGCCACTCAGAAGTGATGGGTGTGAGGTTGAGTAGCAGCCAGAGAGGTGTGTGGTGGGGTGTGAAGCTGATGCTGTATTCAGGGATGGAGATCACACTCCCTCATCAGGTAAACTCCTGCTTCGGGACATTACCCCTGAGGAGGAGATTTATTCCACTGGTTTGACTTTGCTGCCCTATCAGAAGTTCTCTTTATCTTCCCAATACATCACCTTGGCATCTGCCTTGACTGAACTCTGCTCTGGCTGCTGTTTTTTAGTGTGTCTGCAAATCTGTCACTGTCCCTGCTGTGTCTCCCAAGCCACAACTACAGTGCCTAATAAAGGTACAGTGGGGTCACCTCCAGCGTCCTCAGTTCTCACACACCCAGAATTAAAATGTTGCCTGGTGTCTGGCAATGTGGTGTAAACAGGAGTGATTCCATGTCAGCTAATGAAAGCAGACCTGTGGAGAGAGGGGCTCTGATCCATCCTGCTGGGTTTGGATTATGGATCACAGCAATCTCCTGCCACAGCAGCGAGCACAGCCCGCCGTGGAATGGAGCCGAGCGCCGAGCTTCACATTAAAGACATTTTTCAGTCATTTAATTGAATTTGAAAATGTCACAGCAATTCAGGCTCTACTTCACTTACACCTGTGCAAATCTGTTTATGGTGGCTTGATGTAATTTTGTCCACTATAAACTGGCTTAAATGACCTGAAAAGGAGATTTGTTTTCCCTTCCAATTCCCTGAAAGCTTTGAAGAAGTTAATAAAGCAAGTTCTCTGCATTACTTTTGCAGCAGGCAGAATCTTCACTGCATTTTCCCCTGTTTAGTTGTTAATTTACTCCAGTATGAAGGAGTGCCACGTTGTGGCCATTAATAAAGGACATAAACAAGACTTTTAATGTGCTTTAGGAACATTTTTCTTGCTGATTTCCATTCTGGACCCATTCATGAGAATGCAGGTAACCTAGAGGATTCACAGGCAAGGGGCTGATTCAAGGGGACGTGACTAAGGTTTGATTGAAGTTCATATTTAGGAGAGAAGGATGGAGTGAGACTTCTCTGGCATTTTCTGGGATGCAGAAGGATGTCTTCTCTAAAGCTGGACAAAGCAGCAGTTCATGGCTGAGACTGACCTCAGAAGCTGGGGCTTCTTAGAGACCCACTTTGGGGAGAAAAGGGTGGAATGCTCTATTGATTGTTTTACATAAACCTCCCCTGGGCCCTCCTTTCCCACCTCCTGCTGGCTCAGTTGGGCACAATAAACCCAAACACCTTCCATGTGGCTTCATGACTGCAGCACACTGACAGTGTTCCTGCTTCACTCCTCCTCTTCCTCTTCTTTTAGTTTTCCCCTCCTTTCCACGCTCCTAAAACCACCTCAAAGGTGGAACTTGTTTCCTGATCTCCATCAGACTTTTATTTCTTGTCAAAGCCCCCTGACAGTGGAATGTTCTGTGCCACTTGCACCCCTGATGTGTGGACTCAGCAGGCACAGCCAGTGCAGGACATCCAACTTCCCATCCTTGTCCTGAAGGCTCTCCCAAAGTCACTTCAATTGCCTCTTCACTGGAAAATATGTCTGTGAAAATTTTGTGAGCTGTGTAGATCAAACATATTGGGAGTTTATTAATATTTTTCTAAAGATAAAGATAAGAAGAAAAGTTTTTGGTGGTGCTTTTTTCTGTTTGTTTGTTTTTTTCTTTTTTTCTTTTTTTGTGTCCAGCCCACAAAATTAACCTGGGCCCTGCTCTGCCCCTCCCTGCAGACAGGGACACCCAGGGACATCCAGGGTCACTCAGGGACACTCAGGGACACTCAGGGACAGACAGGGACACCCAGGGCCACCCAGGGATACCCAGGGACACCCAGGGTCACTCAGGGACACACAGGGACACCCAGGGTCACTCAGGGACACCCAGGGACACCCAGGGGCACTCAGAGACACCCAGGGTCACCCAGGGACACCCAGGGCTGAGGTCCCTCTCAGCTGGGGCTCCTCTCCAGGCTGAGCAGCCCCAGCTCCCTCAGCCTCTCCTGGGCAGGGAGATGCTCCAGCCCTTGCTCAGCTCCAGCAGCTCCTGTCCCTGCTGTGCTGAGGATCCAGAGCTGGACACAGCAGCCAGAGGTGCCTCCAGGGCTGGGCAGAGGGGCAGGATCCCTCCCTGACCTGCTGGGAATGCTGTCCCCAGGATCCCATTGGCCCCTTAGCCCCACAACAACCCCAGGAAAATAGGGTTTGGTGCAGTACAAGGGAAAGGGAAATACTAAGAATGAAACAAATTTTAAAAAAGAGGTTTTGTATCAGAATACTGGTACCAAAACAAAATGGGAAGTGCAAAATGAAATCCATGAATGGCCCTCATGTTTAAATTACATCAAACCCAGTCTAATTAAGATTTGCCATTTGTGTTGACAGACACTTTCTGCCAACCATTCTGATGGTAAAGACATTTTCCTGTGGAGAATTTTGACTTTTTCTAGACCAGGCAAGGTCATTAAATAATTTCTTTAAAAGCCTAAGATATGCTGAACATTGATAGATGTTTGTTTATGAGCACTAAAACAACAATGCACTGTAAATGAATTCCTATTGGTAGCAAATGAACTCTTTCATGGTTATTAATGAAGTCTGGAGTTGCTATTGCTGTCTAATTATACCAAATGTATTTCTCAAGGTTCAGGGATCTACATAAATCAATAGAAGAACTGAGTCTGAAAGATGAAGTGAAAGCAGTTAATACACTTCTTGATTGGACCTTACTGATGGCCATTAGATACTTGGGTCCTTTCTGGTTTAATTTTCTCAGTAGCTGGAGGAGTCTTTCTGTTCCAAGGCCCTTTTGAGTAGCTGGTATTTTTTGGTTTAACCTACCCAGGAGTTATTTTTGTGGTGTTGATGCAGCAACCACGAACTCTCCCCATATAATTGCTGTGGGGTTATGGAATTTTCCCTGCAGTGAGTTTTAATTATTCTGTGCTAATTAAGCAACTGATGCCTACCGTGAAAAATTCTCCCTTTGGAACAATGTGAGCAAAGGTGCACACATAAATTTCATAACATATGCATAAAAGCATCCCTTTTTTTATCTCTTGTACTAATTTCACGTCCCCACGTTGGGGCGGCAGCATGAATAAATAGAACTCCTATGGCTGGATATGGAGAGCTCCAAAGGCATCATATTCATCTTTTCCCATTAAAAAAAAATAGCAACATGGTATTTTTGGGCTTGTTGGATCCTCCCTTCAGCACAAAGACTGTCACCTATTAAAAAGTTAGATAAAAAATGAAGTGCTTAATTATACTTGAGTTAAAAGGAGGCTCTGCTGGAAAATAATCCCAGGATGGTTTGGGTTGGAAGGGACCTTAAAACCCACCCAGTGCCACCCCCTGCCATGGGCACAAACACCTCCCACGAGCCCAGGGTGCTCCAAGCCCATCCAGTCTGGCCTTGGATATTTTGTAATTGCAATGACATTGAAAAGGCAGCAGAGAAAGAACAGAGGGAGCAGAAACTGAAGACAGATGTTTTCTTCTGGAATGTGCATCATCCCTCAGGCTGCTGAATTTATAGGACAGAGCGTTACAAGAACTGGCAAGATTATAATTGGTGATGTGGAATCACTCTCAGACCACTCCAGTGCTGGGCATGTAATAGGAAGAAGGAAATTTGAAGACAAAATTAATGTATAAAAATGCCCAGGGAAGTAATTTCTGATCTAAATAAGTAAAACCTCTTCTATTCTACCTGAAACTAAATAGATTTTTTGATACCTGTACTAGAAGTGAAATATATTCTCTGAGAAAACTTTCAGTGGATTAAAACCCAAAATTAAAATCCCTGAAGGAAGTGTCAGTATAATCAGCATTAGTTGTTTCCAGTGGTGGTTTGGAAGGGAAGATTTCTGCCTCACAGCTGAAGCACTGCACTGGTGCTTACTGAGCTGAGTGGATGGATAATTGGATAATTTCAGCACTAATGGAGCCCTGGGAAAGCTGGTGCAGGTCCCTCCTCTGCTCAGCTGTGTCTGCTCTGTGAGGTGGAGGTGGCTGAGCCACGGGGGAATCGTGTGGCTGTCACTGCACTGCTGCTTTCAAAACACCCAAAGTGCAGCTCTGGAACAGGAAAGCTCTGTAGGACAGGGATGGAAGGGCTTGAGAGCACCTCAGAAGTGCCAAAGGACTGGATTTCCCTGCTCATGGAAACATGGAGGCTGAGCTCAGGCTTTGTTTGGGGGTGAATGTGGTCTAGAGCACGTCCTGGGGGTGCTGTCACACCCAGGAGGCTGCACTGGGCTGGAGTGTGAGCATCTTCAGCCAAGCCTGGTGAGGCCAGGAGGAGCTGGAGGCTGTGCCTGGGGGAATTTGGGGTTCAGACATTCATCTTGTAAAGGGGGACCCTTGTGAGCCATTAAAACCACAACAGCAGGGTCCTCATGGGTGCAAAGCCCTGTCCTGCTTGGCCAGGGGAGCTCTGGGGGGAAGAGCAGGGGAGAGCACAGTGCCCAGGCAGCAGCATCCTGCACCACAAACCTCCTGAGATCCCTCCACCCTGAGTTACCCTGTGATCCTTCAGAAAACTGGGCTGAGTGCTGAGCTAGAAGCTTATTTCAATTTTTTTTAATTCAGGAAAAAACACCTCAAACCAGTTGAAAATTTCTTTCAGGCTAAACCCCGAAGATGAAATCACTTGTCAGTAGCCAGCTCTCTGTGTCACCCTGGTGTTCCAGCTGGGCAGACAGGTGGATATCCCAGCCATGATCCACCTGTGGATCCAGCAGGGCAGTGCAGGTCTGATCCAACCTGACAGGAACAATGTCCTGGAGTCAGGAGCTGTGGCAGCCACGTCCTGCCTGTGGAGATGTGAAAATGCTATCCTAGCTTGGGCTGTCACAGGCAGGAACATGGGCTGCTGTCCACTTAACATTCTCCATATGACAAAAAATAAAATAAAAAATCTGTGTGAATCATCTTTACAACAGCCCATTTTTTCCCTTTTCAAATTACAGATCTGACATTTCTATAGGTTTTTAATTCAATTGTCTTTAGCTCTGCTCACTGGGAGCTCCTGGTCCTTGTAAAGGTACAGGGCAAATATTGTCCTTTGGCAGCTCAGCCTCATCTCTACTGCTCTTGACAAGATGCTTAAAGAAACTACACGTTTCAAAGAGGCTCATTTATCTCATTTATGACTTCAAGATACTCTGGGAAAGTTCATCACAATGATCTCCAGATTTGCCATTTTTTTTTTTTGATCTTTCCATCTCTTCCTTATCTCAGCTGTGCTGCACTGCAGGAACACACAGATATAAATCCTTGCTCTTGTTTTTTAAATCCATTTGTGCTCCCTTTTAAACTGTGCTGGAGTTCTCCTTGCCATGGCAGCTGACATTCCATAATCAGAAGAGAAAAACTTTATGTCCATTATTCCCTTTTCCTCTGTTGCTGGAATTTGTACAACAAACTGTGAGGCCAGTGCACGTTGCAAGGCATGGTCACAGAGGGCTCCTGATTGTTCTGCCTCTAGTCCCCCGAAGTCTTTTTGCTCCCTAAATTTAGAAATTTACCTTCAGAAAGGACTTCTCCTGCTGCAGAGGGAGGAGCACTTTGAATGGGCTTTCGTTTTTATGGGAGATAAAAAGGGAACGTTACATTTTCCTGTGAAAATAAAAAGTGCAGCTTGCATTTGTCAAGGTTTGCTCTTTGATAATCTCCAAACACAACTTTTGAAGTGGAATTAATGCTGTTGTGTTTGCTGGGAGGTGGCCAGCAGTGGGGCTGCTGGGATAACCCATCCTGGGATGTCACCTTTGCTGTTCCCAGCAGAGACTGCCTGGGACACCTCGGCTCTGCTTTGAGCGCTGCTCTCAGTCCTGTAGAGAAGATGGAACGTGGGATCACAGACTTGTTTAGCTTGGAAAATCCCTCTGAGAGCATCAGGTCCAACTGTTCCCCCAGCACTGCCAAGGCCACCACGCACCCATGTCCCCAAATGCTTCATCTACACAGCTGTTCAATCCCTCCAGGGAAGGTGGCATTTCCTGTGTCCCAATGCTTAACCAGTCTTTCAGTGGAGAAATTTTTCCTTTTCTTTTCCAAGCAATGTGGTGAAAAAAGGGCTATTCAAGTGCATAAAGCATGCAATTATCTGATATGTTAATTGTTTAATTGTATGTCTCTTAATAAAGACAAATGAAAACTGCCCATGTGCAATATTTGGCCAGGTTGGACGGGGCTTGGAGCAAGCTGGGGTGGTGGAAGTTGTCCCTGCCCTTGGCAAGGGATGAGCTTTAAGGTCCCTTCCAGCCCAGAGTTCCTTGTGATTCCAGGATAAACTAAATATGCAATGCATAACTGCTTTGGTGAGAAGAATGGTGAGGGATCTGCTTCCTCTGCTCCCTGCCACTGCCTGTGCATGGGGGTGGAATGTGCTGGAACACATCTCAAACCAAGCTGCAGGTCAGGTTTGGGGGGTGGGGCAGGATGGCAGAGCAGCATCCTCCTCCTGCAGCACGTTCTGAGCAGTGCCAGCGAGGACAGCAGACTCTGGAGCGTGACACATTCCAAATTGCTCTGCTTGCTTGGATGAATTCCGGAGTGCCTCCCCTCTGTCATCTCCTGCAAAGGGCACCTTTGATCCGGGATCTGTTCCTCTCCTGCCGAACAGAGCTTGCAAATTACTAATGATTCTGGCAAAAGAACTTTAATTTGGTGCCAGTGGGAGATTTCAGGTTAATTAAATGGTCTCGTTACTCGGTGTTTCACCGTGTTTCACTGCTTTGGGCTGAGGCTGAAGAACTTTACAACTTGAGGACCTGATCCTGTCTTGACCTGAACTTCAGCAGGCCCAGCCAATGTCTCCAGGTGCCTGAACAAGTTCTGAAACTCACTCTGAAAAACTTGAGGGCCACGCCAGGACAGCAGTGTGCTCCAGGCTGTGAAAGTAACTCCTGGCTGCTTCTCACCTTTGTTAGCCTTCAAGCAAATGTCCAGAAATGTGAGAAGAGCAGCAAACCCAGCTGCTGAGGCACATGTCACATAAATCAGGGGTCTCACCTGTGTGGTGGGCGAGCAGAGCAGAAAGGCAACAAATCCCAGGGCAGAGGGGGAAAACTCCAGAGCAACCTTTTACCTGAGGCAATCAGTGTTTGTGTCTGCAGCACAGAGAGAGGAGGTGGGTGCTGTGGGATCAAAAACCTGTGTCCTTGGTGTGGCAGAGCCCCTGCTGTCAAATCCAGTCCTCTCTGTGCATTGGCAGTGGTGCTGAATTCCACTCTCAGCTGAGATGGGAGGCTCAGAAGGGATGGGAGGTGACACAGACATGACATCATGGATGTAGGGGAGTCCCTGTGGAGACAAATGGGAAGGGGGAGCAGTAGGAGCCCTGAACATTTGCTCAGGGGGAATCTGGAGAAGCATTTGGGACACCAACTATTGGGATTTTTGTAAGAGTTTTGTGGAGAGTGTTTCTGGAGGGATTGGGTACAGGAATGGAGGGAATGAGATGAGCTCAGAATTTAACACCCATGGCTGTCTAAAGATTTTATATCACATTTTGTGATTCTGATAAAGTGAAACAGTGAAACAAGAACAACTGCAGAATGTAAGGGAAACATTCCTAAGATATCCAGAGGGATCTTTGCCTGTAATGGCTGCCATCAGTGTTATTTCATTCTGATTCAGGAAAAAAAATCACTTTATAATTAAGAAGAAAAAAAGGTAAGACTTTGGACAAAAAAATTACTGATAAAAGCAATCCAGGTTCTGTTCTGAGAGATACAGAAGAGAGAGGATTTAAGTGGAAAAGGGAAACAAAGTAAATAGAAAAGACATCCCTGGTGAGCAAAGCCTGTGCCACCTTTTTCAGTGCAAGGATGGTAATAATTACAGCAGTATATGATTTATTCAGTTTTTGTTGCCTTTTTCCTTGCACTCAAAAGAGAAGTGGGAAAGGCTCAGGAAAATACAGAGAGGTGGGAAGGGCTATGAAACAAAAAGCCTGCCTGCTATTGCTTTCTGCAGCTTTCTGCCTCTCTCCTGAAGGAATAGAAGATGTCAAATCTCCATATTTTGGGGCTCTGCCAGCTCTGCCCCTGTCTGTATTTTCCTGAGCCCTGGCAGGAGTGGCTGTGCCTGGTGAAGGCAGGGAGGGGAGCAGGAGGTGTTCTCCCCTGGCCCCACACGCCCCATTGCTCGTCCATGTGGCTTTTTCAGGGTAGGATGGCTCTGGGCTGGCAGGTGACAAAGTTGTTGGAGGTACGTGCTGCAGCTGCAGCCAGGAGCTGCAGGGGGACAGGTGCAGGTCTGTAAATAAGGACACTTGGAGCCTGTCTGTGCCTTGCCAAAGCCATTCCTGGCCAGGAGCCAGCCGAGAACTTGTCCCTGCTTTCAACAGCAGGTCATTGCTGCCGGTGCTGCTGCTGTCACCCAGAGCCAAAGGACAGGAGCTGCTCAGCTTTCAAGGGGCAAGCTCACAAAATATGTAAAAGTCCCCAGACTGGCCAATTTCAGACCACTTATGGAAGTTCACTGTGGTTTCTTACCCCATCTACCTCCCTTGCTCCAGCGCCCATGGCACCTGCAGCACCTCTGCAGCTCCCCACCTCCTGCTCCAGCACCTAAAGGACATTGAGGGGCATGTCCAGGGAAGGGAACACACCTGGGGAAGGGGCTGGAGCAGCAGGAGAGGCTGAGGGAGCTGGGAAAGGGGCTCAGCCTGGAGAAAAGGAGGCTCAGGGGGGACCCTGTGGCTCTGCACAACTCCCTGCCAGGAGGGGACAGCCAGGAGGATTGGGCTTTACTCCCAGGAAACAGGGACAAGATAAGACACAACAGCCTCAGTTTGTACCAGGGGAGGTTCAGGCTGGAGACTGGGAAGACTTTCTTCACAAAGAGAATTGCTAAGCACTGGCACAGGCAGCCCAGGGCAGTGGTGGAATCACCATCCCCAAAAACCTGGGGGTGTGGTGGCTTAGGACGTGGTTTAGTGTTGAATATGGCAGTGATGGGTCAATGTTTGGACAAAATGATCTTGGAAGGGTTTTCCACCCTTAACAGCTCTGTGATTCCATGATTCTAGGACCTGCTTCTAAATCTGCCCAGGTCTAGGCCTGACCTTAGGAGGGAAACCTCAGGAGTGTGGGCTTTGTGCAGAGCACCATGTGAATCTCCTACACCCACACTCTGTTTCCTTGAAGCCAGTTTGCATTTAGCTGCCTCAGGCTTGGCTGTAAATCCCATTTTTGTGCTTTTCTTGTGCCTTTTCTCTGGTCCCTCCATTAACATTGCTACTTCAGATTCTGCTGTTTTGGCATCTACCTTTGCAAACAGTTAAAAACCAAGGTTGCCTCACTGAGTTTGAAAGGCAGAGCAGTCCAGCACTGATTTTTCTTTGACATCTGCCTCATGAAATCGGCTCTAGTGGTTCAATATGACTTATGGGCCATTTCAATTTGTTGGGACTCTGGTGGGGTTTTATTCCATTGATGTGGGGGACTGCAGGCCATGCATGGCAATGAGAACTTCGACCCAATCTGTGTGAGAGGCTCAGGAGGTGGATTAGAGCAATATTATCAAACCATATCAATTTTTATGCAGGCCCATTAATGAAGTGTGGCTGGTCTGTTTTATAGACAGTGTTGTTTGGTGTGTCATAGATCATTTTCTCCATAACTGAAATGATTATTGCAGACATGCAATCAATGAAATGTTCTCCTTCCAATCCACACACTTGATTTTCCTCGTGAAACTTTGCTCAGGCTTTAATGGGAAGAAATTTCCAGTCCAGCCAGGCTCTGAGGACATCCAGTGAGGGCACTGCAAAGGTCTGTCCTTTGCCAGCTGCCACTCACTAGTGACAGTTCCTCAGGAAAGGAGCTGGGAATCCCAGAGGATGGTGCTTTTGGGAAAAGCCAGACAGGAGATGTGGATGTTGGAGCAGGGGAATGGTTCAGAAGTGGAGTAAGTGTGCTGCATTTAGTGGCAGTGGCTGAGCACCAAACTTCAGGAACATGACACCAAATCAGGGGGAGTCCAGAGGCAGAGGACAAGAGTCAAGCTTTAAAAACCATGACCCAGAAGGAAAGACTGAAGTAATTGTGTGGGTCAACTTCAGAGGAGCAAAGACAGAAGAGAAGCACAATGATGGCCCAACCTCCCAGCACATCTGTGGCTGCTGAGCAGCTTCCTCCCCATGTCAGGGCAAAAAGTGAGTTGGCTTGGATGGCAGCAAATTTCATCTAATCATACAGCTAAATTGGGCTTATTAGGAAATTTCTAACAGTTTGAAATATGTGTTGGAATTGATTTTCTAAAAAGACTATATAACTCAGTTGCTGGATATTTTAAAGACCAAGGCCCATATATCCAAGAGGAATACAGCAGTTTGACAGGGTTTGAAACCCTTCCTCAGTCTTCCCATATTTCTTTTCCTGCAACACACCTCTTTGTACATCCAAAAATCCCACATATTTTCACTTTTTTCTCCCCAATTCTGACATACAGGTTTTCTTTCTGTAAAGTTTGCTCATAGGTAGTTTCACTTAAATAACATTCCCAGTGGGCTTTTCAGAAAGTTTTTCTGGAAATAGGAGTGCTCAGATATATGTGAATCACAGAGTCATAGAATCATGGAATGGTTTGGGTTGGAAGGGACCTTAAAAATCATCTCATTCTAAATCCCTGGACAACATCCACTAGTGGAAAGTGGTCACTAAAANTAATCATACAGCTAAATTGGGCTTGTTATGAAATTTCTAACAGTTTGAAAAAATCATCTCATTCTAAATCCTTGGAAAGTGGTCACTAAACTGATGAAGAAAGGAGAAACTCTATTTCAGAATTTTGGAGGAGGGCTCTGGCCTGGTCTTTGCTGATCCTGTATCATGTATGTTACTATGAAAAAGCAACTAATAATTATACAATTAATACTGCATGTTTAGTGAAGAATCATTCATGTTTAAATTTCCATGTTTCTATCTTGATTTTAAATTTTACCTGGATAATAAAGTGAATTTCATCTGACAGTAAGCAGATCCCCTGTGATGGCAGCACACAATGTGTTGATGTCTCCTGGTTACTTACAGCTTACTGAGCCTTTTGGAATATCTTTTCAATATCCTTGTGTTCTTTTCACTGAATTTAGTTTCCTTTCTCTGAGCACAAACAATAAAATATTCAGTTGTAATAACAAATCCTCTGATGGCATGAAAACGTTATTAAACAACTTCAATAACCTCTAGAAACATAAATGTAATATAGGAGAAACATTCCTTTACAAAAGTCGATTGGAGGTACGGTTTGATGCAATTTGTCAAATCCATCTTGTTTCTAAAGCATGATGGAAGTTAATATTGATTGCCATTTTAAAGCCCAGCTTGTGGGCTTTGTTCCACTCAGCTGCCAGCATTGTCATTCCCAAGGTTTATTTTTCCTGCGCTCCCGGATCACGGAGGCTACTGGAGCATGTTAGGGCTGGTAATAACACAGCTGCTGATAAACAAAAGCTGTGAATATCAGCACGGCACAATGAAGGGGAATAAGAAAATCTCTCCCTGTGTGTGGGCTGTGAACACGTTAACAGCACTAATCAAAATTTATTTGGGGAAAAACTTGTGTAGTAACAGCAGCAATCTGCCCATGGTGTCAGTTCTTTCTCTAATCTGCCAGTAATGAGTAGTACCTGTCAATTATTTGATCTGAGGTTCTGCCATCTGACCAACAGAATTATAAATTCCAAAATTAAAGAATTCATTATTACCTATCACTGTTCTTTGTAAGTATGAAACCTTACCTTAATGCCTTTAATTAAAAGGATTTATCTGTTGACACTTGTGTGTTTTCCCAAAGGTGTTTCTCCCTGGAGGTGTCCCCATTATGCAGCTTTGGGAGTAGGGAATTTATGCCAGATCTCTTTTTGTTGCTGTCACATTCCGGTGTCCCTGGAGCCCTGGTGCCTCAGTCTCCTGGGCTTTACAGGCAGAGGGACACAAGAGATGTTTCCAGAGCAGCATCCCAACCTCCAGCCTCACACCAGGCATGCTGTGCAGGGCACCCAGAGCCCAGAATTTGGGCTGAAATGCCAGAAGGACAGCAGACCCCAGATCTGAGGTACTGCAGCCCACAAGTCAATAGGCAAGGATGCTGCTGAACCTGTGGACCTGCAGGGATGCAGGGACAGGAGTTCCTCCTTCCCCACCCCGAGCTGAAGGCCCTGAGCCTTTCCTTTGCAGGAGGAATAAAAGATTCCCCGATAAAAACATCTCTGCCTTGTGCTGTCAGATGTCTGGATGTACCCAACACGCTGCTACAAAGTGCTCAGAGCGCCGTTCTTCCCTTGAACTGCTGTTTTCCACGGGAAGGTTGCTCAGCTGGAAAATGTCTTGGCTGGCAGAGCCTCAGGGGGTCAAGCAGAGCATCACTGTCAGGCCGAGTTACAGCCTCTCTCTCCCCAGATTTGCTTGGGGGCTTTTTTCCCATCCATCAGGACAGTTTTCTCCCGATCCTGGTGAGTCACAGAAAGCTGCAGTTGCCTGTGCAAGTGAAGGCTTTATTAGCACATCTCCTTTGCACTGTCTGCTGATTGATGGGGCAAACAGCCCCAAACTCCACATGGGTGCAAACTTTCCGTTACTTCACTGCCCTCAGAGAAGCTTCACCCTAAAAAGAAAAGCCTCACAACATGGTGTGTGTATGCATAAAGTGATTTATTTCAAAGGCACACTGTATTAGCAGTGCTTCCACCCATGTGCTCTTCCCCTGACAGAGACAAATTGCCATCTCAGCAGCTGCTCCTGCCAAGGCAATTTGCACTTGCTTTGCCAAGTGACAGGAAACTCCACTCTGTACCCTTGTCCCCCCTGAGTTGTCTTGTTAAAGCGTTTTTTCGGGCTGCAGGAGCTGCTCCGCAGCAGTCAGCCGAGGCACTGCGATGATCAAAGGGCTGGGAAAGTAGCGAGGAGTTTTCCTGCTGAAGGGAACTTTTAAACGACACCCCCTTCCCCCCCACTCGTCATTTGCTCTGGATGCTTAATCCTATTTAAATAACAACGTGTCAAACGTGCCCAGTCATCAGCTAGCAGCTGTCCCTGCTGAGATTTCCAGCTTGAAGCTTTCCTGGGTCTTGGTGCAAGGAGGTTTTTTTTTTCCAGATATTGACTTTTAGTTTTCAAGGTTACTGATGATGTGCTCAGGCACAAGAGTTGCTCAGCCCACATCAGGAAAAGAGGCACAGAGGAAGATGGATGCATTTATTAGGCAAATGGCCTGCCTGGATAGATACTTTTGGATTTACCTATAAGACCTGGTTTGAAGAAATCCCTGCTTTTCTCTAATTACCTGTGCAAACAGCTGTGAGCCCCTGCCTTTCAGCTCCTCAAAGAAACAGCTCTAATTTATGATGTTTACATGGCAGTGCCTGTGTGCTGGCACCAAACAGGCTTCAATCTTCATCTCCTCCACGATAAAAAAAATCTTATTAAATAACAGTGAGAAACCTGCAGGATCAATTGTGTGACAGTGCCTAATGCTGCACTTCCAGCTCCAGGTAAGCCAATTACTGGAGGAATGGAAAAGGAACTTCAGGCAGCTCTGCTCCATCCCTTTGCTGCTGGAGGAGGAAAGGGAGGGCAGAGCTGGATTTCTAGATCAGACCAAGTAACCTGAGCTGGCTGTTTTGGCTGTGACAGTGCTGAGGGTTTCACACCCTGCCACTTCTTTCAGGACACCTCTTCTGTGATTTAATAACTTGGGTGCTTGAAATTCTGTGGCTGAACTAAAATTAGATGTTATGTTTGAGCCATTTGTCTGGCTCTGAATGTCCCAGGAGCAACAGTCCAGCAGTGCTGTGACAAACAGTGGTGATATATTTTTAAATTTTTTTTGAGAAAATAAGAACAACTAAATTAGTGCAAAAAACCTGTAACCCAACCAACCAAGCAAAAACACCCAAAAAAACAAAACAGAAAAACTGGTTTTCTCTATATACAGATAATTTAAAAAAATCTTCACAGCAGTAAAAATTGGGAGGGAGGAAAAGCAGTTAAATCTGATGCTTCTATGGTGCTCTTAGGTGAAAAGCTGACAGTGGCAGTGTTCAAAGTGCTTGGTAACCTTTTGTCTGAATAGTTAATAATTGTAAAAGGAAAGAACTAAGTACTCAACCTCTACCTTTTTTTTTGTTTGTTTGGGTTTTTTTTTGTTTGTTTTCTTTTGTTAAATTAGGCCTAGTATAACTATTAGACGTAATAATTGTTCTGTGCAAGTTTGTCAAATGATTCTCACACATTTTGTGTGGTGTTTTGGGCTTTTCTTTATCGATGTGGGTTTTTTTTGCAGTGTTCACCTCACCAATCTCTGTCTTCCTCGAGGGCTTGTCATTCCAAACATGCCACCTTCTCCTCAGGGCCTTGCCTGCTCCCTGGCCAGCCAGCTGGAGTGATTCTAGCCAGAGATAATTAAAACAACAAATGGCAAACAGTGGAGAGCAAATAAGGAGTATTGAGCTGCTGTGTGTGCAGGCAGGGCTGTGTTTGCACGTGGCCACAGATATTGGGGTAAATGGATGTGGCTCAGTGTGGGAAACCAGGTTACCCCTTTGGGGGTCCCTGGGTGTTTGAGACCCCGAGGGTCTTGGGACAGAGCCAAAAGAGCCAAAAATCCCAATTCCTTTGATTTAACTCCCTGGAAAACACTGCCATGATTGAAAGAGGAAAAGAAGTCCACGTGGGTTTGATTGGTGTGATTTTTGTTGGCTCACAGGGTGAAAAAATAGAATTTTTAGATTTTACTGTATAGATAGAATGGGGCAAAGATGGAGGAATCAGGGTGTGCTTTTGTCTTTGTCCTGCTTCTTCTTCCCCTCCATCTTTGCAGAGGAAGTGGGTTTTTCTTGATTGGGTTGTGGTGAGATTTCACTGTCTGACCTGGGTCATGGTTATTGGTACTTAGAGAAAAACATTGTTAATGTAGTTTAGATGATAAAAGTTCAGGTGCCATTGTAGAAGGGGCAGATTCTGCTTTTCTGGCTGCCTGCAAACATCACACTGGGCTGAGAGAACTTCTAAGATAAGAAAATAACAAACAATTCTGCAAAACAACTGCACGGCCTCTGGCTCTGCTTGGAACTCCATCATCAACTGTCAGGGTGCAAAAACCACCAGAAAACCTGAGAGCCCAGGAGTTGTGTTTGCAGGAGCTGGGAAGCAAGGAGGGTTATGGAAACTGCTGGATGAGGGGCTGAGGGTTTGAGCAGAGCAAACTGTGCCCAGGACAGCTCAGCCTGGCTGTGCCAAGCCTCACTCCTGCAGATCCCTGCGTGGTCACTGGGCTTTGGGGATCAGCTGGGGCTTTGCCAGCTCCAGCAGGAACACAACCAGTCTGCATAATGACATTTAGTCTGTGTCAGTCTTCATCTTCCAGGATTGCCTTTGTCAGCTGCTTCAATTAGATCCTCTTAATGTCCAAGTTAATAAATGCTTTTTAGTGAGACAAAATGATATTTGGATGGGAAAATGTATCCAGTGTTACCATTGAGATGTAATTCCCCTGCAGCTGTTTGATATCCATGGATTCATTCATGTGATCGGAGAGTCACAGAGCAGATTCAGAATATCCTGAGCTGGAAGGAGCCAAAAGAAGAAAGTCCAGAGGAGGCACCAAGGTGATCAGAGGGATGGAAAGGCTGGGAGAGCTGGGGTTCTTCAGCTGGAGAAGAGAAGCTTCAGTATGATGTAATTGTAGTCTCCCAGTGCCTGAAGGGGCTGACAGGAACCATGGAGAGGGACTGCTTACAAGGGTTGGAGAGACAGGATGAGGGGGAATGGCTTCCCACTGCCAGAGGGCGGGGTTAGATGGGATTTTGGGAAGGAATTGTTCCCTGTGAGGGTGGGCAGGCCCTGGCACAGGGTGCCCAGAGAAGCTGTGGCTGCCCCTGGATCCCTGGAAGTGTCCAAGGCCAGGTTGGACAGGGCTTGGAGCACCCTGGGCTAGTGGGAAGTGTCCCTGCCTATGACAGAGGATGGCACTGGATGATCTTTAATGTCTCTCCCAACCCAAACCCTTCCCTGATTCTGTGATTCAAGTATCCCTGCAGTCTCTGTGTTTGTGAAAATGTGTATGATACAGTAAACATTGAAAAATTAAATAATTCACAGAGAAATAAAACAACTTTCTGATACTTTCATAGTGATTTCCAGGTCAGGGGTCATGAAAGATTCACTTGTGTAAGAAATTTTTCATTCCTATCTTGAAGTCTCTTTCCTTGTTAAAGAGAACTCCTGGCAGCCTGTTCTTAAGTGTAAATGGATATAACTTTCCAAAACTTCGTTAATGTCTCACTGATTATCAATAGCTGAGGGTTTATTAATGTATGGTGAATTGAAGCTTCATTCCCTGTGATCATCAGCATCTCTGGAAATATTAAAAAAACTTGTGGATGTGGCACTTGAGGACAGGGTGTAATGTTGTACATGTTTCTGGTGCTGCATTGATTGTTGGTGATCTTAAAAGTCTTTTCCTACCTTAATGACTCAGACAAAGAGAGAATTCATGAACTCTGGTGTCATCTCTTTCAGGCTCTTTCACTTGTTTTGCAAATACTGTGGTGTTCAAACCGAAATCTGCTGGTGAATTTTGTGTGTTAAAATCAGCAGCATGATGGGTGAGGGGGGAAATGTTCATAAATAGAACAGCAAGGTTGTAAACCAGGCCTAAAGTGGGTGTAATGTCTGCTGCCTGCCTCTCACCAGCACCTGCAATGGCTTTGCCCCCTTTTCTAAGCTGCAGAACTTGTTAAAAGTGTGTTAAGTAACCAAAGGCAATTCCAATCAATAATCTGGTCCTTGTCTGACAGCTTTGGTATTGGATACATATTCATACCCTCCTTCAAAGCTGATTCCTCTATTCTTCAGAGGGTGAGAGCTTCATTGCTAATCAGAACACTGTTCCTACTTATGACTTGTAGCAAATGAATCTCAGCCAGTTGTTTAAATTGAAATTTTTAGCTGCCAGTCAAGACAGGTCAAATGGGAAATGAAAAAAAATTAGCATCACTGACTAAAAAGAACAAATATCTCCCTGCATCCACCTATGGCTCCGTGTTGACTCCGAGCAGATGGCAACTGCTCACATGGCTTTCCTATCTTGAGAAATTATTTCAATTCAAAGGAAGTAAATGCTTTAAAAATGCCATCCACTCACTGCAATTGACTTCACCAGCAGGTTAAAACATCTCTGAAATGAATATTCCACTTCAGACTGGGATTTTTGATGACTGAAGTGACTCAACTGTGTCTGCAGCAATTGTCTCCACCGTTTCTCTGGGAAAAAAAAAATCCCAACAAAACAACCAGCAGTGCTGGTATGGAAAGAAACCTCAAATTTATTTATAGAGCAGCAGGAAATACAGGCCCTGAACACTGAGGGCACCATGCTTCACAAGCAGAAATAATGGGTAGCTCTTGTCTCAATGAATTCTGAGTTGATGACTCCACCAAAGGCTGGAGGAGAAATAGGAGCACAAAGGTCTGGTGGCTGCTGTCAGGGCCTGGAGGGGGTTACTGGCAAATTGAGGGTTAGGAGGCTCTCCTGTCCCTGCCAGCACTACTTTAAATCAATAAATGCTGGGTTGCAGCCTTCAGGTGCTGCTAATGTGAGGCATTAAAAACAATTCCAGCTGCATGATAACCTCTGATATTCTGAACTGGGCTATTTTATCTCACAGAAACACCTTCCCCAGCTCAGAGAATTATGGAGCACTTGCCCTTAAAGCCTTGGTAATTGCTGCAGGTAACACCTTGGATAACTCAGCCCTGGCTTTGCAGAGCTCCTAAATGTCCCTGGTGGAGTAATAGAGGGAAGGGAGGTCACAGTGCCAGTGCAGGGACATTTATCTAGCAAAGGCAGCATTTGATATTGCACCTCATTTTTTGTTCTCACACTGGAAGACAAGGACAAAGGACACTTGAAAATTACAGCCTTTTTAGAGTTAAAAGATGTAGGTGGCTCTCAGAGCATAAAATTCCTCTCTGAAATCTGAAAGCTCCTCTGTGTGACACGTTTTTACCTCCAAACATTGGAATTACCTGGCTGAAATCAGTGAAATCATTAATTTACACTGGCAGACACAGGAATGCCAACAGAGACAGGATCATCCCCGTCACCAGGCAGTGGAGGATGCAAATGGCTTCTCTAGATTCATTCTACCTTTTCCCAATTTTTTTTCTTTTTCCATCCATAACCCAATCTCTGTTCCTGTGTATCTTTGCAACAACAGCTTCTGGAGACAGACGTGCTGCCCTGAGTTATCCCCTGACTCTGGCTTCTCTGCTTTAATGCTGGAACCCTGGAAAAGCAGAAAAGGATTTTGACAATTGAAGTTGCAGGCGGGTTTTGCTCTCGGTGCCATTGTCATTTACTTGCTCAGATAAATGTCTTTTACACTTGGGTAATTTCTTTGCATTGTGCCTGTTATTCATAGCTGAGTGATGTTGAAAATCCTCAAAGACGCTTTAACTTGGCTCTTTCTTGTTGGAATCGCTTAAGAAATGTTTATGGGATTATTGTTTCCTCTTGCTCTTCAGTCAGGCAGGCTCAGTTGGAAGAAAGGAGCTGCATGTAACAAAAAAGAAAGCAAAACCCCCCAAACATCTGCTGCAGCAAAGCAAGGCAGGCTTGCTGGGGATGGGGATATTTGAGCATGTTTGAAGTGGGCTGTGTTGTGCTCTCTGATGGTGTTTCAGGGGAATTTGGGGATGAGATATTCCCAAGAACAGAACCACACTGCTCAGGAACATTAAATCTGGAATTGAGCAAGTGGGATAGGCAGAGCAGGTGGGTTGGGGTTTTGATGATGAGGTTCCTGCTGAATGACTTTTATCCTCCCAGGTTTCACACTGCACAGTCCTGCCCCTGTCCCTGTCCCTGTCCCGTTTGGGGCCAGCACCAGGGACAGGAATGCACATCCCACTGCAGGATGTGCTCCTGCACTGTGGGCTGGGACTCCTACCCGACATTTGGGGNTCCCGTTTGGGGCCAGCACCAGGGGCAGGAATGCACATCTCACTGCAGGATGTGCCCATTGCTGGGGATACAGCCCAGCTCCTCACTGTGGGCTGGGACTCCTACCTGGCATTTGGGCTCTGTGTAGAGATAATCCCACAAGGGGCTTGTTCTTCCCCATTCAGTGCTTTATAACTTGCCTGCTTGGCCAGGACCCCACAGACCTGGCCCAAGCCCTCTGTTCCCACCCCACATGAGCCAATTCCTGCCCTATTCGGGTCACTAGCACCCTTTAAACCCCTGCCCACTATCTATTAGAAGGTTCCAGAATTCCTAAATCATTAGAGCAAGTCCAGAGCTTTTGGGTAGGTTTTCCACACAAAAAAATTAACTGTGTTTTTACTTCCCTGCAGGTTCCAGAATCAACTCTTGAGCTGGACAAGTGTGGCCAAGGTCTCAAAAATCAACGTTTTCAGGGAAGGTTCACCCCATGACAGCAATTTATTGCCTTTATCAATTATTTGGAAGAGAGAACTCAGTTGGCAGAGGGGGAAATAAAAGATACATAATGCAAGGAGTAAAGAGGCAAAGTTGACAGATAGTTGATAAAAACGTAACCTTCATTTTTCTGTTGACTGAGCTGCTGCAAATGATATGTATTTTAACAGAGCCAAAGGAAAAGTCTTGCATTTTGTGGTAAAAACCCACTGGAATATCTTGCTGATAGCAGCAGACTCAATGTCAGAGGAAACATTTACACCAAAAATGGAATTTTGTGAATTTTTTTCCTCAACGGGATTTGATGAAAAAAATTAATTCAGGGAAGTTTTGTGTCTTGTGCTCCAGAGGACCTTAAAATCAACAAATTTCTTTTCCAGAGGACTATGATAGTGTTGTGAGAGGAGCCTTGCACAGGTGAAGGAAAGTAGAGTGGAAAAGAAGGTTCTTTCCTCTAAAGAAATAACCTAAACAAACCAATCCTAAAAAACCAAAGAGGCAAACTAACAGTATAAATTGACCTGAATAATAATAATTTGCTGATTTGTGTCAGTCTGGATCAGATCAGGAGAGGGGTGGGATGATTATATCTTGCATTAAACTGACTTGTTTTGTTATTCAGAGGTGGAAACTCTGTGCAAACCCCCTGCAGCTCTGGGGGAAATACAGCTCTGAGCACAGAATACAGATTCTGCCAGGGGCTGAGCTGCTGTCTGCTCCTCACAAAACCTGAAGCCATGAATAACCCATGAATACCTCCCCAGTGCTGTGGTAAAAGTGAGACCCTCATTTTTGGGAAGGCTGGTCAGAAATGGAGGCAATTGGAAACAAAGCAGATTAGAGATGGTCTTTAATTACAGAAATTCAGAGGAGGGACAAGAAAAAAGCTCTGCTTTGTCTGCACCAGCCTTTGAGTTTGGGGCCATTTGGAAGGATTAGACACTGTGTGTGTAGTGCATCCCAAGTGGGACAAACCTCAGTTCCAGTGGCAGATCATCAGCCACCAGAGCCTGCTGGGGACAGCTCCATGGAAACCGCTGGAAAAACTGCTGGAAAAACCCCTTTTGTATTCAGGGCTTTGAGTCCATTCCTGTCTGTCCTCAGGTGGCACCTACCTGCTGCTGCTTCTGACTTCACACTCTGAACATCTTAGGAAATGGGCTCTGAAACCATCTTTTTAAAATTTTTTTTAAACTTTTTTACACTTTTAAAGGCATCTTTGTGGAGGGTAAGGCTCTGACAAAACAATCCCTTCACGTCATTTTGTGCAACATGCCAGAGTTTTTTGAGGTTGTAAAGCTTCAGTGAGAACACCTTCTTTTAATAATAAAAGAAATCAAACTTCTTTTGTTTACTATTGAAAGCCAGTCCCCTCCTGCTCTTGTGCCCCACATCTTCTGCCCTGCAGTGAAACAAACCTTTTCTGAGCCTTCTAACTGGGCTTTTGCATCTGTCTGTGGTATCAAGTGATGGTTCCTGGGCTATTTTCTATCTGCAAAGCATCACTTGCACAGCCACAGTTTCATGTTTTCCCTTGAATGTGCCATTGCTGTGACAGTTGTGCAGCAGCACCAGGAGAAAGAGAAGGGGGAAAGGAGGAGCTGGGAAAGTGAGCCTGGTGATGAGGACATGGGGAAAAGGGAGGTGCACACAACAACAACCTCCCCCCAAGCTTGTGCTGGGCTGTGATAGAGCAGCCTGGACTGGGGGAAGGTGTCCCTGCCCATGGCAAGGAGTGGGACTGGATGGGCTTTAAGGTCCCTTCCAACCCAACTCATTCCCAGATTCTCTGATTCTGTGGTGAGTTCAGGGGCTGCAGCCATTAAATGTGGAATTTCCTGATCCCTGGCATACAAAATCCAACCCTTTTTTCCATCTGAAGGTCTTTTCATTTTTAACTCCATACCTTTACTCATGTTATGGTATTATTCAGATTAGGGTGTCACTTCTCTTGTTGGTTATTTTAGGGATCTATCCACAGATTGACTGCAATATGGGAATCCTTTGGCAGAGCCATGAATTTCCAGGGCTTTAATGCTCATAGCTGGCAAATACAGGAAAAGCAGCTCAGCTGAATTATCCTTTTCTTCTGGCTGTCCCTGTGACCACGGACACCTGCACACAAAAATCCACATGTGTGACAGGAAACGTGCTACTCCTAATGAAGTCAGGCTGCTTGACAACGTTAACCACCTCTTCCAACTCCTCCATCTCCTGGGAGTTGTAACTGAGCTTCTCCTAAATATTCCAGGGAATGGTCACAGCCTCAAGGCTGCCAGTGATGCTTTAAGTTTGAGCTTTCATGTTTTTCAGGTTCTGTGCTGCCTCAGGGTGCAGTTCTGAGCCTCACATTCAGTGCTGGGAGCTCTGCACAGAGCAGGGACACAAAACAAATCCTTTCCTGCTGAACACCAAGGACAACTTCCAGGCCCAAAAGCACAAACAAGGGTGGGCTAAAGGGAGAAACAAGAAGGATGAGACCTCACAAGCTGAAGCTGTAATTGGATAATTAACCCCAATATGCAAGTGGACCAAAACTTATAAAAGTGTCAGACCTCATGACCAGACACCCATTTTGTGACCATTCTTGGTCCACCTTGGGTATAGCCCTGGTCAGGCTCTTGTCCTGCCCAAGGTGTGTCCAAAAGGTCTTTTAATAAATATCTGCTTTATTCTCCAGCTCTGTCCAGTCTCTGTTCCAGCACAGCCTTCCCAAGGCATCTCCAGAGCTCCAGGAGAGTTTAGACAATGCTCTCAGGGATGCACAGGCTGGGATTTTTGGAGTGTCTGTGCTGGGACAGGGGTTGTGCTCCGTGATCCTGGTGGGTCCATCCAAGTTAGGATATTCTGTGAGTCAATGAAATATGAAAAGACTCAGTCTTAATTCCAAACAGGAAGTTGCAAAACAACCTAAAGCATGACCAAACTCTGCTTCAGGCTCAAAGTTGTTTATGTCTCCTTTTGTTTCAGCCAAAGGAGCTGTTTTGCCATGGCAGCACTGCTAAATGGCACAGACTCCTTTTGCTCTGAGGGTATATTTCATTCAGAAAGTGTTGGGGGAAAATCTACTGCTTTGCAAATCTCCCCATAAATTTGAGATCCCACTTACCTTGCAATGAAGGGTTATTTTGAGGAGTGAGAGGGAACAGAGTCCCTGTAGTTGCCATCTCAGTTAAATTATATTTAACCTGGAGAATAAGCTCAGCACAAGAGTTATGCTGCACCATTAAAGTGGAGCCTGTGTGCCAGCCTTGAAATGACTGTAAGGTCATCCACACACCCCCAACAATTACTCTTGTGCCAAGCCCAGTAACCAGATTTTAGCTAAATCACAGATACCTTGCACTGTTCACAGACTTTCCCAAAGACTTGTAGAGAAATGAGCAATTTCAAACGGAGGGTTTGATGTGAACCCTGCAGATACCAGGAGAAAAAAATGAAACTGAGCACAATCAGTCAGATGTGGTTTGGAGAAGGATGGTTTGCAAGGGGTGACAGGACAAGGGGAGGTGGCTTCTCACTGCCAGAGGGCAGGGATAGATGGGATATTGGGAAGGAATTGTTCCCTGTGAGGGTGGGCAGGCCCTGGCACAGGGTGCCCAGAGAAGCTGTGGCTGCCCCTGGATCCCTGGAAGTGTCCAAGGCCAGGTTGGGCAGGGCTTGGAGCACCCTGGGACAGTGGAAGGTGTCCCTGCCCATGGCAGGGGGGGGCACTGGATGGGCTTGAAGTTCCCTTCCACCCCAAACCATTCTGGGATTCTGTGATTCAAGTATCCATGCAGTCTCTGAGCCTGTGAAAATGAGTAAGATACAGTAAACAATGAAAAATTAAATAATTCACAGATAAATAAAGCAACTTTCTAATACTTCCATGGTGATTTCTGGGTCAGGGGTCATGAAAGATTCACTTGTGTAAGAAATTTTTCATTCCTGTCTTGAAGTCTCTTTCCTTGTTAGAAAGAACTCCTGGCAGCCTGTTCTTAAGTGTAAATGGATATAACTTTCCAAAACTTCATTAATGTCTCACTGATTATCAATAGCTGAGGGTTTATTAATGTATGGTGAATTGAAGTTTCGTTCTCTATGATTCAACCACTTCTTCCTCTTCCTTCTACTTTCAGCAGATGGATCATTAGAGGGTCCCTATAGCATAAACTTATTTAAAAATATTCCTGGCTGCTTTGGCAATAGAGAGAGACTTGGAATTTAGTTTCTAAAAGTCAGTATCCCCTCATTTAATGTAATTACCAAACTACATAATTTTTAAAAATGAGACATTAACTCCACATTTATGATATTTAATGCTCTGGGTGTGCAGATGGAATGCATGTAAATGTGAAATTTAAAAAATGGTATTTTAGAAACACTCTACTCCAGGACCTTCTGTACATGACTTAGGGGAATCGGCAGCAAATCCATTCAAGGCATGAGTTATGGATGATAAAAATCCAGGGAACTTGTCTAATAAATAATGGCACTAAAACCCTCTTCCACAGCTCTCATTCCTAATGTGAAAATGTGCAGCCTGGTGTGACTGAAATGTGAATTGTGTGCCCTGAGACCTGCTCTCCTGGGGGAGGATGGGGGGATGGATCCTCCTTGGCCAAACCACAGCAGTTTCCATCCTGGGTCATCCAGCCCAACTTTTGACCCTATTTATGAGTGACCTGAAGTTTTGGCCTGTGGTTTGGCCTGTGTTGGATGGAAAACTGCTGCCTTGGAATGGTTTTTTATTTGAGCCTGTCATTTTGTCAAGAGGCCTCAGTGCCATACCATCCTAACTGCTGGCACCAGGGATCTGCCCCAGGGATCTGCATGGATCCAACATCCCCTTCCAGGCTGACCTGGCTGCAGCAGACACCCCAGGCTCAGTTCTCCCCCATGAGCTGAGTCTCTCCGTGGTGCCAGCTGAGTGGAATTCCCACTTGTTTGCATCCTGTGTGGAATCAGGCTCCCCACATACACCAAGTATTTAAATACACACAGAATACACGTGATAACAGGGCCCAGACAAACCCTGCTGATGCACTGGCAAGAGGAAAAGCAGCACAGAAGTAAAACCCAAGGGGTCTGTGCTGTTTCTCCTCTCTGTATCTCACAGTCCTTCCTGCAGCTGCTGCTGCCCTGCTACAAGAGGAAACTGCCAATTTAAGGTGATGCTTTAAAACTCACTTGTCATCCTGGAGGCTGGAGCTGACCACTGGTGTTTCTCACAGTGAGAAGAGAGGTGGGCAGGAGTGACTCATATTTAATATCCATTCTAATTTAATTCCAGATTCTGGGCTCTGACAGATGCTCGAGCTGCAGAGGAAGGGTCAGGAGTGACAGAGTCATAGAAAGAGAGGGAAATGAGATGTCAAGGTAAGTTAATGGGGCTCTTTGGATATTACAGCTCTCCTGGCTTGGGTCAACCCCCAGCAAAAGTGTGCTTGGAACCACAGGAAAACTGTGCCTGAAAAAAGAGGTTAAATTGTTGGGAAAAAAGGGTTGGACAGGCTAAACTGTTGGGAAAATTTTAAAGGCTCTCTTTCCACCTTCATTGGCTTAGATGGTGTGGAACAAAGGGCAAGGAAAGCTACCACAGGCAGTTTACCTCTTAAATCCAAACCAAGAATTATAATTCATAATATTTTTCAAGCTAAAACTATGTTTTACTCTTTTTTTATTTTTAACCTGGGGCAGTTTTCTTTCATTTTTCTCCTTATAAATAGGATCAAAGCTTTCACTCAATCTCAAAGTGGCTTTTTTGTTCTGTTGTTGAATAATAAAAATGAAACCCAAACCCAGACAATTCTGAGTTCAGTAATTGCAATGCAGCTTGTATTTTTTATTCCCCTCTTCTCCTCTGTTTTGTCTTCATTGAGAAATGTAAGAGGTTGAGAAAAGGAACTTTTATAATTAAATTATTCACAAAAAAGTGAGCAAACCAGGACATCAGACTTTCCACTAATAAGCTGCTCCTTTTTTCTTCCACATCATTAATATCCCTTTTGCTAAAGTTATTAAGATGAAAAATTGCTATCAATACTTTAGTTTTGTAATCAGAAGTGCACTTATTTCTTATACACACAATTCCTTCTGACATCAGTCACCTTAATCTCACATTGTTTGTGCTTCAGCAGGCTCTGACACTGCTGTAATTATCTCCTGCTGTTTAATAAAGCAGTTTGATTTGGAAGACAGAACTAAAGCCTAACTGATGGCCAGGAGACAAGGAAGCTGGCATGGGAATTGGCATGGATTTGCATCCAGTGGGAACATGGAGCCATTGACATGGTCTGTTATTTGCCTCAGGTGGGGTGTCTGGAGATGTTTTAGGCTGGGACTCTCACGCTGTGCTGAGACTGGCAGGGAGAGCTGGGCAGGCTCTGTGGGAGAATGTGCCTTTGCTGCCTTGCCAGGCACAGTGTGTGCATCCAGCAGCACCAGGTCAGGCACCTCTGGAAGGAGTTTTTGTTGTGGAGTGGCTCTGAAAGTGCTGCAGCCTCCTTCTTTAGTGAACAAGGAAGAAGGGAGCTGCCAGGATACCTGGACAGAGAGTATTCACAAGGGTCTGGAGGGACAGGACACAGGGAATGGCTTCCCACTGCCAGAGGGCAGGGATAGATGGGATATTGGGGAGGAATTGTTCCCTGTGAGGGTGGGCAGGCCCTGGCACAGGGTGCCCAGAGAAGCTGTGGCTGCCCCTGGATCCCTGGAAGTGTCCAAGGCCAGGCTGGACAGGGCTTGGAGCACCCTGGGACAGTGGAAGGTGTCCCTGCCCATGGCAGGGGTGGCACTGGATGGGCTTTAACTTCCCTTCCAATCCAAACCAGTCTGGATTCTATAAATTATTTGTACCCTTTGCATCTTGCAAAAGCTTTGCTTGGCCACAGTCAAGTGTTGTTTCTATGAAAACAGATTTTAAACATCTATTAGTTAATTTTATTGTCCACCAAACCATCCCCTGCCCTCCTATTCCATGGAAAGCAGTGAACAGCTGATACCCACAGTGCCACGGAATACCAAAATCCCAGCATCCCACACTGGTTTGGGTTGGAAGGGACCTTGAAGCCCGTCTCATTCTCCCTCTGCCATGGACAGAGACACTTTCCAGGATGCTCTGAACCCCATCCAACCTGTCCTGGTCATGTGGAGTTAATTTTTCTCAGGCAAGTAGGAATTTGGAGAATGATGTGCAGGATGATTCACATGCTGGAGATGGCCCTGTTAGCAATGCCTCAGATGCTGATGCTGCTTTAGCTCCTGACAGTGATGAGTGGGGTGTAATATCTGATAAAGATTAGAGGCCTCAGAATCCAAACAAAACTCCTGAACAGGAATCCCCTGATACCAAAACACCATTTACAAGCTCTGACAGTGAGATAATTGGTCTGGGTGTGGCTTCTGCTTACTGGAATAAATGATGATAAATAGTGACTCTGGCTGGACTTTGACTGAGGAAAATGGAATACTCACAGATATATTTTTATATTATTCCTGCTGTCAGAAGTCTGGAGAAGGGAATGTCTGCACATTTTTGTGTGATCTGTGAGTAGAACAAGGCTGGCTGTGCACAAGACAATTCCTGCACTGCTTCATTGTGACTCCCACACTGTGCTCCTTCCTCCATCATGTCCTGCCTGTCTCATCCATAAAACCCACACCAGAGCCATTCCTCCTCCTGCCATCACCCACAGCCATTATTCTTGTCACCTGTGACTTTTCCATCACTTAAGAGTTTTCTCTTGACCTGAAAATTGGATTGTCATCTCAAGATGGATCATGAAAGGAGGAAACATTGCTCAATGAATCCATTCCTAAGGCCCCTCTGTGAAATAGTGGGAAGTAATGTCAGGATATGTGACGTTCATCCGTCACTGTCAAAGTGTCTCAGAAACCATCAGTTTCTGCTGCCCTTTCTTGCAGCCACCTCTACACGACCAAGCTACTCCAGGTGATGTAAAACAAGCCCTGGGAAGGGGAAACTTGATGGAAGAACAGAAAGTAAGGCAAGAAGGAGAGATTTCTTTTTTCTTTACCCTTCTGGCAAGTTTGGGGGTGGGTGGGGGGGTGTTGAGCTCACCCAGGTCCTTTCTGGGGGTCTGCAAGGGAGATGATGCTGGGAAAGCCATGGAGGAACACTTTTTGTCAGCTCCACGTTTGAGGAGGCATCACTTTGTGATTGTACCTCACAGGGCAAATGCAGTTTGGGAAGCTGGGCCTCATTCCTGGCTCCAGACTTGTGCATTGACCTCTGCATTTCAATTCCCTTCTGCCACTGAGCAGTGCCTGAAGCTGAGGATTTACAGGGAGAGTGTTGACGTGGCTTTGAATTGGGGTTGTAGACTTAAACTACAGGAGAGGCCTTTAGCTCTAGGAGAAGCACTGCATTCATAAAACTAAAAGAGGAAACAATCCCAGTTATCCTGCAGGCCCATTCCCTCCAAAACTGTGTCTGCTTTCATCCTGAAAGAGGAGAGGTGCATTTGTCAGTGCAGTGTTAAACACGAGCTGCTGAGTTGCCAGGAGGAACATATTTGTTATGACAGGCAAGATGAAGTATCCACTGCCTTTTAACCAAGTAAACATTGCAGGACTGCTCATTAGAGTGCAGAGATCTGTCTTCATCAGCTGGCCCCCCCTTCAGCAGTTCCAGATTTCGAGGTGGTGAGTGACTGGAGAGGGGTTCAGCTACCAGAGCTTGGGTGGGCAGTGTGGGATTTCCCCCTGCAGCTTCTGCTGCCCCACCATCATTAAAGACAGAATGCTTGCCCTGTGCAAATGAAATTAAAAATTAATATTTCCAGTGAGAGGCATGTAGGTAGAAAATTGATTGCAGAATGAGAGTGGAAAGGGAAAAAAGAAGCATCCCACTTTTGCTGGTTTGGATGTGATGAAATGGGGATGCAGATTTTCAGATTCAATCTCTCTAAACTGAGTAAACTCCGAAAGGGCTTCTGTTAAAAATGATGGTTCAGAAAGTATTGCTGGTGACTCTCACCCCTCTCCTGATCCACTATTGGAGCAGAAATTAGAAAGCCTTTCTTGAGGAGACCTTTCTAGCTAACACTGCAGTTACCTCATCTTCTCCTTTCCCCAGTAAGCCTCCCATTCAAACACAAAGCACACACTCCACCTGAGGAAAAGATGATTTCCTAGGGCCAGGTGTGGGGTTTTTTTTTAGCACTTGAATCCAACTGAGTAACAAAGGGAAGAATAACACACTTCAAGCCTTCAAATCATCCGTTTTGCACAGCCCTGCAGCTCTGGGGGGCTGTCAGCACACGCTGGCTGAGTTCACCCATCACAAACTCCTCGTACCACGGCACATTTGTTAGGATGAAAGGTGCCTCTTGCAGAATAAAAACTCAAGGAATGTATTGCCATTAACTGCAGCCATTGTTGGTGCCTCCTATTGAAAATCCTTGGGAAATTTCTTGTTAAGGGAAGTGCTTCTGTGTGGCAGGGGACAGGGAGCAACTTTGTGCAGAATTGGTGTTGCTTCAGGCTGCTGGAAAGCATTGAGAGATGTGAAGTCCATTGGAGAAATATCCCTGTGAAAACTTCTGTTAATTTTATAATAGCACGTTCCAGCAGCCAGGCAGGAAGGAAAACTTCTCTAATGGCTGTAATGTGGGTTATTTTGTGTGACTGGCTGTCTCAAGATTAGGATGGCATGTCTGTCTGTGACAGGCTTCTTATAAAGGAAGTTATCCACATGCAGATGTTGGGGTTTGAAATGACCGTTAAATTTTGTTAAAAAAACCCCAAAGTACAGGTAGATGCTTAGAAAAGGTAAAGGTATCTGAAAGCACCTCTATATGCCTTTAAGATTAAGGTGAGATGCAAATCTTTTCATAGAGAGTCCAGATTCACCCAGCTCAGAGCTTTCTAGGCAAAAATCCCATTTCCCACCAGCTGATTTTAAATGCACAAACAAACAAAAAAAACAAACATTGATGGCTTTTTTGCAAAGTATTACTATGCTGCTTAATTCCATTGCATCCTGAGTTAATTCTTGAGAGCAGAGCATGGCAATTTTAGTTCTGAAGAACTGGCCAGGACTCACAGAGACAGTGGAAGGGAGACAAACTCTTTGCTGAGGTTTCAGTGCTCAGGTAGTTACATGAATGTCTGAATTAAAGGATCTTTTGATCACGAGAGGGTCCAAACACACAAGGGACAAACTGCCAGAGTGCTTTTGCAAAGCCTGGGTATTTTGGCATGCCAGGGTTATTTTTAGGAGCTGAAAAATATGTGTATCTGTGCATCCTAATATTCAGAATACTCTCCTGGTGTGGGGAAGTTGTTGGGACACATGGTCCCTGCTCTGCACTTTACATCTGGATTTCATTCTCTCAAAGCAGAAGCACAGAGATAAAAGTGTTTATCCTGCCCTCCTCTGGAGCCCTGCAGGTAGAGAGAGCCCTCCCACCTTCTACATTTTAGTCTCAGGCCCCTCCTGGGGCAGAGGTGGATGTTTCTGAGGCACCCAGCCTGGGTTACCCCTGCCATGGGCGCACAGAGCCGCCCCCGTGGGTGCTGCCAGCACCCAGGAGCAGAGGGGTTATTGTCTGAGGTCTGTTCTTTCTCGTGAAGGGCTCACAGGCACAGCTGTGAAAGGCACACCGGGATCCCTCTGCTGTCACCTCCTCTGCTTGACAGGCAGCCCGTGCCGAGCCCGGGGGATGTCACAACACGCTGTTATTTCGTGAGGAGCACCGGGTGCCTGCAGAGGCAGAAATTGCTGGTTTACCTGGCGTTTAAGGCACATTAATAATACAGCTACTTTGATTTCTTAAACTCTAACTAAAGGCTGTATTCAAAAGCTGCTGTCTTCAGTGCCTTTGCAATTGAATTACAGTCCCCCACATCGTATTTTTGGATCTTAAATAATTCTCTTTTGTGATTGTTTGACAAGAATCAGACGTCCTCCCACCCCATGCCAGTGTCTACTGCATGTTTAATGTCTTTATCTGGTTCTTCTTGCATTAGTCATCTGAGTGTTTGACAGCTATACATCCCGGGCTCTTTAAGTGTATTTTTATTAATCTATTCACGGGCTCAGCGCAGGTTCTGATATCCATCAGTGCCATTGCCTGGAATTAAAGTTAAACTCTTTTCTCCCGTGGATGAGCACAAGCAGATGCTGGTGATGATTTATTTAAACCCAGCTTTTCTCTCCACCAGCAGGAGCTCTGTCTTCCAGGGCTCAGGTTCATGCAGCTGGCTGCAAACCCCGGGTACTTTGCTGTGTGGGATGGGAAATGACCACAGACAGGAGATCCTGCAGCCCTCACAACCTGCCCTGAAGATGCTCTGAGTGCTTATATCGTCTTTTGGATGTTTTGGACCTTTCTCAGCACTGCCAGGGTGTTGCCCATTCTGATGTCTGGTGCTGTGCCTCGCTTTTGTGGCAAATTTCAGTTTCCTGATCCAAGTTTCACAGCAGCCTCTGGGTTTGATGTTGCATTTGGAGCTGGGAAACACAGACACAGCCCTTCCAGCTGCCTGATGACTGAGGAGGAATGAATAAGCCTAAAATGTTTCCCTGGCTCACATTCCTGCTGTGTGCAGCCCAGCTCGTGCTCCTGCTGTGTGCTGAGTGCCTGGTTTTCCAAGCACCAGGATTGCTCTCTGATGGGGCAGTGCCTCCTCAGCAGCAGCAGTTAAGTGGCTTGGCAGGACAGAAATTCAATTTGGGGAGAAATGTGGAAAGTTTGGGGAAGGGGGTGGGTAATTTTGCCCCTGTCACATCAGAGCACAGGAAAGGGGCTGGGACAGGCCACTGGTGCTCAGGGAAATGCTGGCAGGGAAGGGCTGGCACGGCAGGAATGAGCACAAGGATGGGGGGATCTGTGCCAAAGGTTTGATGTCCATTCCCAGACCACCCTGATCCCCATCTCTGCAGACTCAGAACCCCTCTCCCTACACTGGGGCCTCTCCCCACCACAGCTTCTCCTTCCTTTCCCCAAAACCTTGGTCTGTTGCCCTGTAAGATGGCAGACAGCCCCAGGTGAGAGTGCCTGGGTGTGCCATAGGTGAGCTTCCCTGGTTTTCTGTCTGTAAGCCAAGCAGCTCCCATCCCTAACCACAGCCTCCTGACAGGCNCTCATGCAGCTGGCTGCAAACCCCGGGTACTTTGCTGTGTGGGATGGGAAATGACCACAGACAGGAGATCCTGCAGCCCTCACAACCTGCCCTGAAGATGCTCTGAGTGCTTATATCGTCTTTTGGATGTTTTGAACCTTTCTCAGCACTGCCAGGGTGTTGCCCATTCTGATGTCTGGTGCTGTGCCTCGCTTTTGTGGCAAATTTCAGTTTCCTGATCCAAGTTTCACAGCAGCCTCTGGGTTTGATGTTGCATTTGGAGCTGGGAAACACAGACACAGCCCTTCCAGCTGCCTGATGACTGAGGAGGAATGAATAAGCCTAAAATGTTTCCCTGGCTCACATTCCTGCTGTGTGCAGCCCAGCTCGTGCTCCTGCTGTGTGCTGAGTGCCTGGTTTTCCAAGCACCAGGATTGCTCTCTGATGGGGCAGTGCCTCCTCAGCAGCAGCAGTTAAGTGGCTTGGCAGGACAGAAATTCAATTTGGGGAGAAGTGTGCAAAGTTTAGAGGGGGTGGGGTGGATAATTTTGCCCCTGTCACATCAGAGCACAGGAAAGGGGCTGGGACAGGCCACTGGTGCTCAGGGAAATGCTGGCAGGGAAGGGCTGGCACGGCAGGAATGAGCACAAGGATGGGGGGATCTGTGCCAAAGGTTTGATGTCCATTCCCAGACCACCCTGATCCCCATCTCTGCAGACTCAGAACCCCTCTCCCTACACTGGGGCCTCTCCCCACCACAGCTTCTCCTTCCTTTCCCCAAAACCTTGGTCTGTTGCCCTGTAAGATGGCAGACAGCCCCAGGTGAGAGTGCCTGGGTGTGCCATAGGTGAGCTTCCCTGGTTTTCTGTCTGTAAGCCAAGCAGCTCCCATCCCTAACCACAGCCTCCTGACAGGCAGCAGGAAGGATCCAGGGCTCAAATGGCATTTTTGGCTTGGTCAGCTGGGATCAGGGTCCTGGCTGATCCTCTCTGGCTGTCCCTGGAATTCTGACACTGGTGTGTGCCAGTGCCCTCAGTGAGCCTGGGTGACCTTTGATCACATCCCACCTTCACCCTGAGAATTCCTGCTTTGGAGCTTCCAGCTGGAAATTTCATCAGAGAGCACAGCAAGTCACCAGTGAGCTGGTCCCTTCCTACTCTGATTATTCAAACACTGTTCAGGGTTCAAGGCATGACATGATGCAAAAGCAGAGCTAAAAATGGGACAGTAGGATTTATTCTAAGGTATTCCCTTCTTTGATGCAGGAGCCAAATAACNAATGCTGGCAGGGAAGGGCTGGCACGGCAGGAATGAGCACAAGGATGGGGGGATCTGTGCCAAAGGTTTGATGTCCATTCCCAGACCACCCTGATCCCCATCTCTGCAGACTCAGAACCCCTCTCCCTACACTGGGGCCTCTCCCCACCACAGCTTCTCCTTCCTTTCCCCAAAACCTTGGTCTGTTGCCCTGCAAGATGGCAGACAGCCCCAGGTGAGAGTGCCTGGGTGTGCCATAGGTGAGCTTCCCTGGTTTTCTCTTGCTGGCAGAGCTGTCTGTGGGCTCAGCGGCTCCCACCCCTAACCACAACCTCCTGACAGGCAGCAGGAAGGATCCAGGGCTCAAATGGCATTTTTGTCTTGGTCAGCTGGGATCAGGGTCCTGGCTGATCCTCTCTGGCTGTCCCTGGAATTCTGACACTGGTGTGTGCCAGTGCCCTCAGTGAGCCTGGGTGACTTTTGATCACATCCCATCTTCACACTGAGAATTCCTGCTTTGGATCTTCCAGCTGGAAATTTCATCTGAGAGCACAGCAAGTCACCAGTGAGCTGGTCCCTTCCAAATCAGATTATTCAAACACTGTTCAGGGTTCAAGGCATGACATGATGCAAAAGCAGAGCTAAAAATGGGACAGTAGGATTTATTCTAAGGTATTCCCTTCTTTGATGCAGGAGCCAAATAACAAGGGGTGAGAAATACTCCTGTTTTACAGACTTCACACTCCATATGGTAAATATATATTATTGTCTGATTCCACTGGGAATGGACTCAGTGTTTGGCTCTGGGGAAAGTGTGGCTGCACTGGACATGCTAAAATAAGAATAAGAGATAAACACCAACATATTTGGGACTTGGAGTTTGTGTTGCATATAAAGTGTGAAAATAAAGCACAGGTAAATAGTCAACTATTCATAGGCTGAGATGGGTAAGACTAATTCTAAATAACTCATAAGTAACATCTAANTTTGGGCGAGATGGGGAGCAAAACTCCATGGTTGTAGTGATATAAAATTATCCAAATTAGAATGTGAAATTGCTTTAGGGACTTTTTTGATGTTATGTTTGTATGGGATCTGGCAAATTAAAGATGATGGCAGATGCCTAATTCCAGGACAAATTAGATCAGTTTTGTTTCCCTGAGATTACTCAGACATCGATTTCTTTTACCTTATGTGGCTTATGCTGAATTTTCTCTACTTCCAGAAGGAAAAATTTTATTAATTTTTAATTTTTGTTGAGACAGACGAATGTGAAAATGTTATTTTTTTTTTCCAGGGGTACACCACGGTTCTAGAACCTGAAAAATTGTAGCAGCTTTACCACCCATCAGCTAAAATTCTGGCTTTCCCCTTTTCCTTCTGTATTTTGGGAGATGTAGTGAAGATGTATTATCTTAAAGAAGCAAACAATATCTCTGAGGATAAACACCTCCATTTTTCACTGGAAAGATTGGCAAATATGTTTTTTAATGAAAAGAGGTTTTTTGTTAAAGTTAGAAATATTTTCCTGTTTGAAATGTTATTTTTCCAATCCTAATTTTTGACAGTTAAATTTTTTATATTTCCCTTAATTCTCTTCTCTTTTTTGGATATAATATAAAAAAAAAAAAGCTGCTGGAAAGAGTTTTATATCATCTGTACTGATGGAAAAAATGTGGAGCAAAATTCTTTTCTTTGATTCTCCTGGGACCAGTGTTTTGGGCTGATTCTCCATTTCCTTCCTGTCCTTTAGCAGGAATTGTCCCTCTGCCCCCACCCCTCATCACCCAGTGTGCAGTGCTGTCCCAACCTGCTGTGGTACACCTGGAATAATTCCAGAGGCACTCATGGATTTGCAGAGGACATCCCAAAGTCCCACAGCTTTATTTGTCTCAGGGACAGCCCCCCAGAGTGCTTTGCATCTGTTGAAAAGTCATCTTTCATTCTTTTCTCTTTCCCTTTTCTTCTTTGGAATGCAGAGGGACAGACTGGAAACTTGTATTTGTGTTTTTATATCCTGGGATGATTGTGAGCAACACATCTCCTAAGGACAATTCAGCAAACACCAGATTCTGCTTAGATGATAATGAAATTCAGATGAGCTCTTCTGAGCATTGAATTGTTAGCATTTTACATCCACTTTTATAATTGAATGTTGTGCCAAGTTCACTGATAATTCCTTATTTTCCCCCTCCTCTCATCTCTTAACTGTGCCTGTTTTGTCATTCCCCATTGTGGCAGTGGCAAGACACACTCAGGGACAGAAGTGGATATTTGCACACTGAGGTATCCACATAGGAGAGAAAGAGAGCAAATGCCAGTCTGTGAGAAACTCAAAGGATGATGATCAGGAAAGCAATAACTTTTTAATGTCTTATTGGGCTGGCTTTGGTTGGGGCAGAGTTAATTTCCCTCCCCGAGGCCGCCGTAGGCTGTGGGTTTGGGATCTGGGCTGGAAGCAGAGCACAGATCCCAAACCCAGTGACACAGGGGTGTGGGAGCAGAGCTGGTGACACAGGGATGTGGTGACACAGGGATGTGGTGACACAGGGGTGTAGTGACACAGGGGTGTGGGAGCAGTGTTGGTGACAATGGGATGTGGAAGCAGAGTTGGTGACACAGAGATGTGGGAGCAGTGTTGGTGCCACAGGGATGCGCTCACACAGAGCCAAGGCCTTTTCTGGTCTTTTCCAGCCTTTTCCAGCCTTTTCCTCACCCGTCCCAGCAGTGAGGAGCTGGAGGAGCACCAGGAGCTGGGAGGGGACAGCCAGGACAGGTGAACTGAAGTGACTCAAGGGATATTTCACACGTTCAGTGTGTGGGTTTTTGTCTTCCCAAGTCACCATGCCGAGGGATGGGACCTGCTCTCCTGGGGCTGCCCAGGGAACAGGGACTGAATTCCTTGCTTTGATTTCCCTGTGTGCACACATTTGCTTTCCCTGTTAACCTGTCTGATCTCAGCCCGGGGGTTTTCTCACTTTACCCCACAATTCTCCCCCCAGTCCCCCTGAGGGGCTGAGATGGGCTCCACCACAGCAATTCCCCTTAGTGCAGTCAGGATGCTGCTTTTGGGATTAGTTCTTGCAGCACAGAGAGAGGCTGAAGACTTAAGAAGAAGCTTCAAAAGTTTGAGGAACTGCTCAAGACACTGAAGATTTCTGGGAGCACGCAATTTTCTGTGTATTAAGGTGTGGAGTGTATTTTTTAATCTCTGCTTTTCCCATTGTCCTGACTGTTTTACACAGTTATTGATCATTGGGAAATGGGCTCGTCTGACCATCTCCTCCTTCCTTTGACAGGAGTTTACTGCTGCAGCACAGGGTTCCCTGGCACTGAGCATTTTCCATGGAACATGTGTGATCCAGCCTCCTTCTGTGGCTCAGTAAAATGCATGCAGACAGCTGGATAAGTGTGGGATCGATTTGTCTGATTTAACTGCTTTAAATGCCTTCAACTCCTGCTCCTCTGCAGCTGAGCTCTCACGTGGAAAACCTCACAAGCACCAGGATTGCTCTGAAGTCCAGACAACTCTTTGTCTTCCCACTTGTGCTTCATTCCAGCGCAGCTCCACCGACTCTGTGAAGTTCCACTTGACTTCCACAAATAATTATGTAAAATTTCCATAAAAATGGAATGGGATCTCTGATAAGGAGCAGGATAATGGCTTCTGAGTCCCCAGGCTTGCAATCTGTAGCTGGTGACAATGATGCTGTGACATTCCACTGACTTCCTGAAACTTTGGTGGTTAAAAAAAAAGAATGGCCTCTATTCTACAAAGACCTTATTTACTCCAACACATCTCAAATGTTAACGTGTTTCTACCTTTTCTATCCCTTCAACATGACACCAAGTTTCCCCCCTCCTCTGTTGTGTAATTCAATTATATGCAGACCTTGAATGTCATTTTCTAATCCTCCATGGTTCATTTGAAAGTCTTGTAAAATAAAACTTATTGGTGTGTTCATTAAAATGTCAGAAATATTTTTGACTTCAATTAGATACTACAGTAGTTTTATCCAAAGTGTGCATACAGTACAATAACTATGTCAGGAGGATGTAATTAGCTGCCATTTAAATGAACAATTGTCTTAAATTTTTTCTGGCTCTTCATGCATGATAACTTAATCAAACAGCGAAGTTCTTACAGACTTACCCATTTGAGAGAGATGTGAAACACTATAAACTCATATTTAAAAAGTCAGATTGAAAACCATAAAACTACTGAGCTAAGGAAGGCACACAAAAATGGGATGCAGAAGGGGAGTTCCTCTCAGTGTGTGTCAGCACATTGCAGCCAGAGCCAGTGGGGAAGCAGACAATTCATGGCATGGTCACCAGTTTTGAGGACTGAAAGGTCAGAATCTTACAAGATTCAAACCAGACTGGTTTGGGTCAGAAGGGACCTTGAAGATCCAATCCCACCCCCTGCCATGGGCAGGGACACTTTCCACTATCCCAGGGTGTTCCAAGCCCTGTCCAGCCTGGCCTTGGACACTTCCAGGGATCCAGGGGCAGCCACAGCTTCTCTGGGTACCTGTGCCAGGGCCTGCCCATCCCCATCTAAAACAATTTCCTCCTTATGTTCAGTCTGGTGGCCTTGTCACTACAGGGATTGCTCAAAAGTGCTTCCTACAAGCTTTTTTTACATATTGAAATGTTTCCATGAGGACTCAACAAAGCACTGGGGCCTTCTGCTCTATTTGCTGTCACTGTTGTGACATAAAGCATCAGTCACTGCTCAGTGGAGGCTGTGCCTCATTTGCTGCTGGCTTCAGTGGCCTTGAATGCAATTGTGTGAAAACCACCCCACTAGACAACATTTTAGGCAGGATTGGTCCTGGTGGGTGAGGAAACCATGGCTCCAAAAGCATCCAGCTTTCTTTTGGAAATAGGGATCCCACTGAGTAGTGCCACCTGCAGTTTTATAACAATTACAGAACCTGGTTAGATTTAATTGTGTTATTCCTTTTCATCCAAATACATCAGTTGATCAAAACAGACATTTTGTGGTAAAATCTGTTTTTGTTGAGCATCTTGATTGTTCTTTTTGGTTGTTTTGGGGGTTTTGCATTTGCTTTTGATTCCATTTAAGGATTGCTTGAAAACACTTGCAAATGTTAATATAAATATTCTTGATTCACTTATGACTTTCTTCTGAACTGCAAGCTACCTGTAAAACATGTGCAAAAATATGGAAAAGAAACTCCAACAAAACCTTTCCCTTGGTCGAAAGTTAGCCAGGAATTTGTAGATAGGTGACAAAAAAAACCCCTAAACCCATCCAAAGGTTCCTGAAGTGGGGAAAAAATCATTCCTTGACCACCCTTAGTGATCACAGCTTCAGCTGGAACAATGAAAATTACTCAGGGCATGACTAAAGCTGCTCCTCCAGCTGCTGGAGCTTTAAACAAAATCAAGAGCTGGAGCATATAGAGTGCTACGTCAGGTGAGGTGGTCAGAACCTCAAAAGGTCTCTGTTTTGGGATGGGCATGGGGAATTCCTTGGTCTGAGAGTTCCTGAGTGAGGAAAACTTACTCTTGACACAGCCTGAGTCCTTGGATACTCTCCTGTTGAGAGAAGAGCCATTTGTGCCTGGGTCTGGAGCCACTTTGCCCTTGGTGCTCCCACACATCGATAATAAGCTGGGCTCCCCTGGCATCGACCCCACCTGGCCACTGAAACTGGGTTTGTTTGCTTTTTGAAGCTCCCATCTTGAAGCTGCCAACCAAAACAGCACCTCCAGCTTTACCCCAGAGAGCCACTGAGCAGTGGGGTTTTGTAGGAGCTGTGCACCCCCAGTGACATCCCAGTGACACCCTGCTGATGAGCAGAATCTGTGCTCACAGTTCCCCGCCAGGGGTGGGGATTTNCCAGCCAGGAGTGGGGTTTTGTAGGAGCTGTGCACTCCCAGTGACACCCTGCTGATGAACACAATCCACACTCACAGTTCCCAGCCAGGAGTGGGGTTTTGTAGGAGCTGTGCACTCCCAGTGACACCCTGCTGGTGAGCAGAACCCACACTCACAGCTCCCAGTCAGGAGTGGGGTTTGTGCTGTGAGAGCTGTGCACCCCCAGTGACATCCTGCTGGTGAACACAATCCACACTCACAGTTCCCAGCCAGGAGGAGGGAATCAGAGCACAGGATGTGACTGTGATGTCCAAACTCCTGGACAGGTTTCATGGCTTCCCCTTTTCCAGGTGCCAGAGCATATTCAAGACCAGCTGTGTGAAGTGTTCCTCAGCAGAACACAACAGAGGGGAGATTAGGCTGCAGTGGGCCACCTTTGGATTCGGCTGTGGTGATTGCTGTCTCTTCTTCCAAGCAATATTGGCTGTTCTGTGAGCTATAAAGGAATTTTCAGCCGCTTTTTCTTGCTGGCTTTCATTGCTGTTTTTTAATTAAAGCTTAAGGAATTAAATGAAGCGGGGATGCTGGGGTTACACGAGGATGAGAAGAGATCAGGCAGTCAAATCCACCGAGGGGCAGCGGGGCACAGGCTGGTTCTTGGATTATCATCCTCACTGATTGTTTTTTCCAGTTTAAAGAATAAACATTGCTGCATTTTAAGCATCTGGGTGAGGCTGACAATGTACTGCTGTCTGGGAGAATTCGATGTGAAGGAGGTTGGGAGCTCCTTTATTCAGATTTTGGGTGTGATTTGCAGAAGATGCACCAGCAGAAGGATTCTTTCTGTGCTACCATTTTTGGGGAGGGAGAAATGAATAATCAAATGCTTAACAACAGATCTACCTGTTTGGAAGGGAACATCTATTGCATGAGGCATAACTCTCCCTAATACAGCAGTGCATCTATTTATTAGGCACAAGCATTTGTAACAGTGATTGTTTTGTTTACAGACTGTGGCCACATTGTGTAATTTAGCTGCAAGGTGCCATGTTTAATTGAGATGGGGGAGGAAATGAGGCCATCAGCCACGCTCCTAATATTTACAGACATGGAGCTCTACTTTTCCATTACTCTTGTAATGGATGCAGGTTTGAATTAATTTTTAGAACTGCCAGGAATAGCAGCATATTGGGTTCTCTCACTATTTTATGTTCTGTGTCCCTGCAGTGTCTCTTGATTGCTACTCATTAGAAACAGGCTACGCTTGTGTTTACCAGAACAAAAAATATTCCCTTTCCTCACTGAACCTTGCAATCCAAACTTTGCCCTTGATTTAGAAATATGCAAATTAAATATTTAAAAGTTTCAAAGACTGTATCTTCTACTGTTTTAAACAACGATGAGATTTTATGATGAGCTGGGAGGATTCTAAATTATATTTTGTGTGCCATAGGCAAGAGAACTGTGGCAATTCCTTTGCTTCATTTTCTTTTATGGGAATAATAATGTCTGTTTATCTGGAGACAAGCACCAGGGCTTCATTTCCCTGGTGTGGTGGGATGATGACTGGAGAGGTGAAGTGCTAAGCTGGGCTTGGGAGAGTCATGGGCTGTTTCTGGATCTGTTTCAAAGCCTTGGGGTTGGTCTTATCCCAGATCTCTGTGGGATTTGGCTTTGAAGTTATCCCTCTTTGTACCACATGGATGACAATTCTGTTGGGGGATCCAGGGAAGTGTCACATCGATGACAATCCAATTTTGGGGTGAAACTCCCTGCATTTTGCCAGGGAGTTCTGGGCTCACTCCTCTTCACAGCTCAGCTGCTCCACTTACAGGGGTGCCAGTGGATACCTGCATAAAAATGATGGCACAGGGATTTGTGAATGGCCTTCACACAGCTGAATGTGATTCTGGGGGCTTCCTTTTAATAAATTTTACTTTTATTTTAATCTGAATTGTGTTTGGAAGGCTTTGAACTGTGTTATGTTTGGATAACTGTATAGGAGTTTGCAGAATATGCAGCAGCTTAGGTTGTACCATGGAATCCCAGACTGGTTTGGGTTGGAAGAGACCTTAAAGCCCATCCAGTTCCTCCCCCTGCCATGGGCAGGGATGCCTCTCACTATTCCAGGTGGCTCCAAGCTCCATCCAACCTGGCCTTGAAGACTTCCAGGGATCCAGGGGCAGCCACAGCTTCTCTGGGCTCCCTGTGCCAGGGCCTGCCCACCATCACAGGGAACAATTCCTCCCCTATATCCCTCTAACTCTGTCCTCCTTCAGTTCAAAACCATTTTCACTCATCCTGATGCTCCATGCCCTGATGAAAAGTCCTTTTCCAGCCTTTTGTGGGTTCCCTTTAGGCACTGGAAGTGCCATGTATGTGCTTCCAAGCAAAAGGTTATTACAAAGTGTCAGGAGTGGAAAATCAGGGGGATCTCAGGAAGTCCTTGACATTTCCTGCTGTTGGAAGGGAGTTTGGGTTTGCAGAGTCCTGGGGGCAAAGTTTCTATCAGTGCATCCACCCTTGAATGTCTTTGTACATCTTCAAGGCCTGGTCTCTGACTGTGAGTCCTTGAACACGGCACACTCAGGGTCACCAGGGAGCTGATCTGGGCTCCAGTGCTGAGGGAAACACTTGGAGCAATTGCCTGGAATAAATTGTGTCTCATACACAGCACTGTTGAACACAGAACTTTTTATCCCCATCACACAGATAGACAAAAGCTATTTCTCCCTGTAGCTGTGGGTTGCTTGTTTGGTAATCCAGCTAAAGCATAAGCTTTAATTAAGCCAGATTTCAAATCTACTGTGGAAAATAATGTGACATTGTCAGATTCCAATTCTTTATTTGAGGCTGGAGAAGCTGAGTTGCTAAGAGACAGCATTTTCTTTTACAAAATGTTACTGTACTTCATCGTTTCCTAATTAATATTCGATGTCTGGTGTTTATATAATGCCAATCTCTGCCTATCAGCCAGTTTGCTCCCTGTGCAGAGAGCAAGTGGAACATGAGGGAGCCTCTCTGGGGGTGGCAGCAGGGTTAGGGAGTGATGTCCTCCAGCCCTGGACACCTCCAGAAGCTGGGGCTGCTGCCCTGCAGAGCACACAGGAAAGTTTCCCAGCTCTTTGTTTCCTCCTGACTTTCTCTGTCCTGCCTTTTGAGTCCCCTGGTTGCTGAGTGGTTCCTGGGCACCACTGACAGCAAGAGGACCATTGCTATCCATCTCCTGAGTCACCACTGCCTCTTCCCAAAGGCTCTTACTCACATCCAGCAGCATCCCATGAATACTCTGCTTGGCCCAAGGCATCCTGTCATTTTCCCCCTGGTGCCAGGCACTGAATCAGCTTCATTGTCCATTCCTTCGTGTGGCCTTCCAATAATTCACTTTGATCCTTGCTCATCCCTCAGAGCCCCCTGCTCTGGAGAGACACAAAAGCACCTTCCAGGGGAGTGTATANCAGCATCCCATGAACACTCTGCTTGGCCCAAGGCATCCTGTCATTTCCCCCTGGTGCCAGGCACTGAATCAGCTTCATTGCCCATTCCTTCGTGTGGCCTTCCAATAATTCACTTTGCTCCTTGCACATCCCTCAAAGCCCCCGGCTCTGGAGAGACACAGAGCACAAAGGCACCTTCCAGGGGAATGTATGGATGTGTTTCCATGGCCTGAGCAGCAGTGAAAGGAGTGCAGCTGGTGCAGCAGTGGTGCTGTGAGGGCATGTTCCCACTCTCAGGCATTTCTTTTCCTCCCTGGAGGCTTTTGCCTGCAGCCAGAGAAATATCTTCATTGCAGCTGAGAAATAATAAAATACCATTAACACTTATCACTGCCTGGGCTTTGTGAGAGCCATTCTGAGCTGGCAGTGTAGTGCTGAATAGGACAAACAGGATGAGAGATGCTTTAATTAGTGTACAGGCAGTTAAGCTCAATAAGTCTGGGTTCAATGAAAAGGTTGCTGTAGTGCAGTGATGCTCATTCCAATTGCCCACATATTTTAAGAAAACAAACCCTTCTTGCTAATACTTGGCACGGCTTGAGTTTTAAAATCAACTTTTAAAAGTCAAATGTCCCTCTCTTTCTCCTGGACTCTGAGGGAGGAGGTAAAACATTCTCTGTGTGTATTGTACCTGTATTTTAGATTTGATGGGAATAACCCTCACAATGAAATCCAGCCTCAGGGATCCCCTCAGAGAACACAGCTCAATCAGAATATCCAATATTTTGATAGGTTTTGCTTCAGCTAAACATCCACTCCAGAAAACCACATAAAGATAGGTTACCTATTAATCCACTTTGTCTTTAATGTGTCTTGCCAGCTTAATTTCATACTTTGGTTATCATCCTTATAAATCACAGCATTAAAGAATAATTTCAGTTGTGCCACCAATTTTATCTTGTCACTTTTGGAGATTTTGTGACCTTTTGGCTTTATCTGAGTTGTTTTGTTTTATTTTTTTTTCCTTAAGGATCCCTGATAGTAATTCCCTCTTTATTTATCCCTCTGACACTTTATTTGTCTTGCACTGACTTTTTGGCTGGCAGTGAAAGTGAGGAATGCTGCCTGAATTCCTCTGCATTGCAAACCCACAGGCAGCTCCATCTTTACTCCCTAAAATCATATTCACTGGTGACTTTGCAGCTATTTGTACATTGGTTTTCCTTTCATTTCCTCCCTTATTCCCTGCACACCTTCCCTGGGAATTCCAATAAGACACCTTCAGGCCTGTGGCGTGGATGGGATCCTCTCCTGCTCTTCCCACACTTCTCCAGGGGGAACAAACCACTGTTTCTCATGCTGACCCCTGCCTGCTGCAATCCTTGTCTGGAATCACTGCACTGGGATGGAATCCTCACTCTGGCAGCCTGCAGGGTCATGTCCTCAGCTCTTCTGCCAGGAATTGATGTGTTTCAAACCCTCCTCAGCCTGAGTGCTGGAAAACAGAGCCAGAGGGAAATCTGTGGTAATTCCCAGGGGGAGATTTGTGTGCCAGTGAATCAGCTGGAGTGTGCTCTGCTGGGATATTCGTGGTGTGTGTGGATTCAGGGTGCTGTGATGTGCAGGGCTTTCCTTTCCTTTTGGGGTATTGACTATAATTCCTCATCCTCCTGTTCCTTTAGCTCTCAAATATGCAGTATTTAAAAACACACAGTGACCATGAGAATGTAGAGGATTCTATGGCAAATTGTCCACTTCTGAGCTTTTTTTTTTTTGGTTCCTTTTTTACTCCTTTTTGGTCCCAGCAACAAAATCCCAAAATATTCTGAGTTAACCCACAAGGATCATTGAGTCCAGCTCTTGGGTGAATACACACATGTATTGAACCCATGACCTTGGGGTTATCAGCACCATGCCCTAAACAAAGATTTTACAATGATTTTGAAGAATGCAAGTTTTTTTTTTTCCCCCAAGCCAGTGCTTAAAACCTTGAGAAAGATGCCATTTTCCTCAGCAATGTGGTCACTGAAATTCATCTGAGGAATATTATTTAGGGATAAGGATTATTTAGTCTCATACCAGGAACAACCAGCTCAACAAATATTGTGGCTTCTGTAGAGCTGTGGAAGAAAATGACCTCATGGAAAGCTCTGCAAAGCTCATAGCAAAGCTCCCTGAGCTGCTCTAGCCCTTCCACAACCCCTGCAATAAGGCATTATCCGAGGACAGTTTCCCTCCTGGTTCCTGCAGCATTTCCTCCTGCACTTCTCACCTCAGGAGCTGCAGGTGGTAAGGAAAGAGATGGGAGAGGCTGGGGCAGAATTAAGGCTCTTTCTTTACTTGTTTTCTCCAAGGCAAATTTGCTGTGCTGTTCTCCACAGCCAGGCTGGGGTGTGGAAGTGCCCTGCTGGTGGGGGAAGGTGCCACCCTGACCTTCTGGCCTGAGCACAGAGGGCACAGGGGGCACAGGAGTGTGGCTGCAAACATCAACAGCTCTTCTGGGCTCTAGACCTGGACACAACAGAGAGGTCTCCAGCAAATGTGAAAAGATTATTATAGATTTTTTTTTAATATCCTGCTAAACAGATCTCTCTTACTGGAGACACTATTTGCAGGTCTAGCCACACACACACTGAGCTCAGCTCAGAGAGAAAAGGGCTCTTCATACTCACTCCTGCTGTTATACTTCAAAATGGGATGCTTTAACTCTTTAATGGCTTTTCTCCTTTTCAATTGTCCTATTTATTCTTTTCCTACTTTGCTTTCCCCTTCCCTGGGCATTATTNCACAGGGTGCCCAGAGAAGCTGTGGCTGCCTCTGGAAGTGTTCCAGGCCAGGTTGGACAGGGCTTAGAGGAATCTGGGTTAGTGGAAGGTGTCCCTGTCTGTGGCAGGGGGAGGAACTGGATGGGCTTTAAGGTTCCTTTCATCCCAAACCATTCTGGGATTCTATAAGTTGAGATTTATAGTTGACACTATAAATTGATGAATTTTTCATCACCAGATGAGGTCTAACACTGCACACTTGAGCCTTTTGTTTAGTCACAGCACTTAAACCCAGATCACCACCATCCCAACAGCTGAGAATGTTTATGAATTTTTCCCAATGCATGGCACCACCCAGCTGGGAACAGGTGAATTCCAATGAGAAGGAAAGGGAATGTCCCAGGAGCTGCTTCAGATCCAGCTGTGAAAGAAGGAAGTTGTGTGCAGGGAAGGGTGGGAGGCAGAAGAAGTCACAGAAGGAGGTTTTTAATGAAGATATTATCAGAATATGGACCCTTGGCAGGGAGGTGACCACCCTGTGAGTCCCAGCTATGACAGGTTCCAGCCTGGGGCTTGTGTAAAAGCTATTGTAAAAATAAACTTGTCCTCGTGGGCTTTGCTCAGGATCCCACATATTTTAAGTTAAAATCTCTGACTTGGGGGTTTAGCACTGCAAGTTCTTATTGCTGAAACTTTTTATTTTTTTTTATCACTGATGCATCACCCTGGCCATAAATCCAGGCACACCAAGGACTCCTTGCTTTTCTTCCTCACATGAGTTAAAGCCACAAATATTGGGTGGGATATTTTTCACTAAATAGGACAAAACCCCTGCACCACCCTTTGTCAGAGGCAGCCTGACAATGCAATGAAGGGTAATTATTTTGGTATTGATTCCAAAAGATCCAGATCCACACACTTCCAAGGGTTAAACACTCCCTGCCTGTGCAACAGTTAGAGCTGGGAAGTGTTGGAGTTGCCATGGAAACAGGGCATCTTTGATTCCCATGGAAAAAGGGTAAACAAGCTTCTTTTTATATTTCAGAGCTAAATGAAATGGGCCCCCCCAACTTTCTGAGGACTTATTATAAATACCCTTAAATCACTCTAGAAAGATTTGCTTTGGTAATAAAGTACAGGAAACAATGGGGAGGAGAG
>VWYE01008175.1:1087-31285 GCA_013398995.1 Alaudala cheleensis | reverse complement strand
TATAAACCTCATATCACTTAAACTCTATAGAACTTAACAAAACTTAAAAGTAACCTAAACTTAACAGGGCCCAAATTTAACAGAGCTTAAAATTAAAATAATTTCATTTAAACTGAACAATGCTTAAAGTAAACCACACTTAAATTTAATAGGAATTAATCTTAATGAAACTTAACATTAACAGAATACTGAAGTAATAAAATATAACTTAACTCAGACCTAAATATAGTCAATTACTCCAATCAAAAAACAACAGGAAAATGATCTTAGCACACCCCAAAAACACAGAGCTCCTGTGTATTCTCTGATCATACAGGGCTGTTCCTGCCCTCTCTCCTAATGCTTTGGGAACCTCTCTTGACTTTCATTGATCTGGCAAGCTACAAGGTCATCTGAGAAGAAAAGATAAAAAATTAAGATCAGTTGCATTATATTTTCTCCATGTCCAAGAGCAAAACCTGTTGCCACACAGCAGCACACGGTCTGTGGGTGGAGTAAACATTTCTACCTGCTGGGAAAACCTCCATTAAATCCTCAAGCATATGAGAATTTGCTGCTTTATTGCCATAAACAAATAACATCTCCTGAACAGCAGCACCAAAATCAGGACTTTGTACTGAAGTGCAAAGAGGTGAAGCAAAACTTTGCTGCAGTTCAGCTTTGAAGAGGCTGATGGCAATCCATGCTTTTCATCTTTCAAGGGAATTGCCTCTGACTCCCACCTCTCTCCTCTTTTTTTTGTACTCAGCCAGAGGTGTAGGTGAGTGGTTCAGAGTTTTGCTGACACACCAACACCTACAAAATAATACGTTGTACTGATGCGTGAAAAGCACTCAGCATTCAGTCCCTGAAATAATCAATTATTTAGCAGCTCATCACATTTGCTGTCCATTGAAGGATCTTTAGAGCAATAATAAGGTCACTGCAATCAGATTCTCTGCTTTTGGCATTTCATCTGCAATGCCTGCACGTATTATCCACTCCCCAAAAAAATATTCCCAAATAAACCTTGGCTGCAGTTTGGAATCTGTTCTAGTCTCAGCAGGAGATGATTGGTTTTTAATTCTCCCTATCTGGATATCTGCTTGTGCAGGGAAGTCCTCTGACAGAGGGATCTCTGGTCATTACAAACAGTGGCTGTTTATTGGCTTTACTGGCCTTGGGGCAGGCCTGGGGAATGGTGTTGGAAATCCTTTGGAATATTGCATTCAAGGAGGTTTGGGAAGCAATCTTTCTGGGTTAAAAAAAAGAATAACCTTTAAGCATTCTATGGCATATCTCTCCTAGAGGAAAAGATGCTACTGGAAGAACAGCAGGCAGTAAATGAATCTGAAATATTGGCATTTACAAATTATCAGTGTTCCCTCAAATTTTTACTTTTCTTTTGTATTTTTTTCATCTTTCCTTTTAAATCAAAAAGGAATAATCCCCAAGGGTCTGTGATTCACAACCATTGTTTATTTTGCTAGACTTCTCAAGCAGCCTGTTAGTGACACTGAGTGGGATTGAAGAATTATCCTTCAATAATTATAAATAAGAATAAAACCAGGAATTATTCCATATTGATCATTAGATGAAAGGTGTGAAAATCAGTGAAATTTGGGGCAGGGTTGTGAAATGACAAGGGAATTTGCTGTGGGCTGTAACTTTGTGCAGGTGCTGACAGTGCCCAGAGCTGTGGGGGTGACTGTCCTTCTCCATGGTCACAGCCAGCTCTGCAGTCCTGCCATCCTTTGTTTCTGGTCCAAAATTTCTAAATATACCCTAATGAGCTAAAAATCTGGGCATTTATGTCCTTTCTTCCTCCTTCCCGTGTGTCCTCCAGGATGTGTGAGGGGGATTTGAAACTCAGTTTGCTCTAAGCCAAGCTCTTTTCTCGACTCAAGTTGAAATGTTTGATGTAGCTTCAAGTGCTTGATGTATCTGAGGATGGCAGCAGGAGAACCTGCAGCAGAGTGAAGTGGAATAAGGAAATACAAAGTTGTTAAACTGAGAAGAAAGAAAAAAAACAGGCATGATTTGAGTCACTGTTCATTTTTAATGTGCATTTATTAGACACTCTAGATGAAAATTTTCAAAATAATCCAAAGGATTCATGCAGAATAATCAAAACCAAAGTTAAACTCTGTTAAGGTTACAAATGCAAGCTGAAACAGGTGTATTAACTCATAGCCAGGCTGGCTGCTGGGTTGGCAAAAAATGTGATGTGTGGCTGTGGAGAGAATCCTGCCCTGAATGTGAGCACAGAAATATTTGCTGGTGCTACATTGCATTTGTGGATGTAATACCATGGTCTGATTCAGTGCCATTTAAAAATGCAGGGCTAAAAGTCATTAAATCAAGCAGGATGTTTGAAATACAGTTTGTTCTCAGTGGTTGCTTACTATTCCCTTGTCCTTCGTGCTCATACTGTAGTAAAAATGAGAAGCTGGATTGAAGTTCATCACCACAGAACCCACAAAAACTGGTGAATTTACCATTAGATTATTTTGGCCCTGAACCTTTCAAATGCAACATGGGTGGGGTAAATCTCAGCTCAAGTTTAAGAGGCCACAATTCTAGAACCAAAGCAAAACATTTAGGCTGATCTGGGGAAAAAAGTGGTTTTGTTGATAAATAAATCTGAGCAATTATGGCTACTGTTGAGGCCTGAAATAATCTGAAAACTCTAAAGATGTGATAAATGCAATTTCTTGTAGCACATAATGTGCTGAGATGGCCCAGGATCCTGCAAGGTCACATCAGCAATGAGTTACAGATCTGCACCCTCCTAAGACTTGGTAGAAAGCAAAACCTCTTATCCAGAGTATTAGAGTAGAAAAAAAAACCCCTAAACTGTAAATTTCTGCAGGGTAAATGCAGGCACAGGGCTTCCTTTGTCCTTGATGTTTCCTGATAGAAAATTTAGAACTCATTCACTTGTTAGACTGTGGTTTCATACTTTGCACTGGGAATAGAAAAGAAAATTATAGAACCCAGTAGGAATGCTCATTTATGGGGAAAAAAAAATAAAAGGAATAATTAGAACAGGAATGAAATTCTTGTTCTGCTGCAGACCGTGGCAGTTTTCCTGTTGATTCCAGTGTGACGAAATTCCAATCAGAATCACAAATGAGTCCATAAAAAGTTTTCACAGGGAAATAGCCTTTCTTCTTCTTTCTTTCAATATTTCCTGACTCTCAGGCTGATATGCAGTTGTGAAATCTTCTATCCCATTAAGCAAATCAGGGAAACATGGGTCTGCCTAAATGCATGTATGAACAAAATGATTTTCCCATGGTTTTAAGCTAAGATGTTTCCTCAGATATCTGCATTAATCTTTAAGCTAAGGAGAGAGTAAGTGGGAAGTGCTGGTGCATGTGGTTAAATATTTATTAAAGTAGATGTGGAACTAAATGAGGAAAGGTAAAGAAAATGTGGAGACCTGGAGGGGCAATGGTGTTTACATTTATCTAAATCTGAAGAATTTCAGCAAGAAGAAGAAGCCTCATTTTTTCTTCCTTGATTGGTTCTGTAGCTGTTTAAGTGTAACTGTTGTGGTAAATTGGAAGATTTTGCCTCTCCCCTGAGGTTTGAGTGGGAGATGAAATTACCACAATTTAAAAAACAGCATATTCAACTACCAGATTAAAAAAAAAAACCCCAGACCAACACCACCCCCCAAAATCCTCCGTGCTGTGCCACAAAGCGCTTATCAGTTTTTAAGTTCTTATACAAAGGACTACAAACCCTACTGGCTTCTGGCAAGGCTTGTGCTTCTAATCTGTGCTGATGAAAATCCCAACCTGCTGTGGATTTGTCTCTCCCCAACATCCCTCTTAGTGCAGAAATCACTTGTACTTAACCCGTGTGTTCTTAACTTCTTACTGTGGTTTTTCTGTCTGCCAGGAGCGTGGTCCTGCTTCTCAGACATCACCAGTTCTTGGCTTTTTTTTCTTGTCAAACTGAGGTAAATTCTGAGGTTTTCAGCTCCTTGGCTTTTGGCTGAAGTCTCTAAAGGAGCACAGCAAATCAGCATGAGTGACTGTGTCTTGGCTGCCACCCTTTTGTGAGATGCTCTGTCTGTGAGAGAGATTTGCAGCAGCTTCAGTGACTTCATTCCCAGGCAGTTTGAGGAGTCCAAGGTTCAGGCAGTGTCTCATGAAAGGACAATTATTACGTGGCTGTATGGGAATGTCTCCTCGATTTTTTTCAGGATGGAGACAGGCTGGGGTGGGGAGGTCTCTCTGGGAACTGCATCATCTCAGGGCACATAAATGTCACTGCTTGGGCTCCTGTTGTTGTGCAGCTGGAGAGTCCTAATGTATGTGCAAAATTATAAATTCCCTTATTGCATATTTGCAAGCCTTATCTGCATTTATTTTGTTCTTTTATGCTACAGATTGAGTTACTAAAAATGTTGGTGGAAGTGAACAGAACTGTCCCTTTTAACTTTTGAAAGAGGCCCATTTTTGTGAATTTTGATCAGTATGAAGCATTCAATGGAAAATACATGGAAGGCATCAACAGATGAGGATGAAATGTGATTTTTTTTTTATTTTTCACCTACTTCCTGTTCAGGGAGCGAAACTCAAGTGGTTTGTCCATAAATGACCATTTTCTGAAATTGGTACAAACAGCTTCCAAGCTCCCTCCAAGAGTCCTCCTTGTCTTTCATTCTTTTGGAGATTGTTCTCTAACTGATTCCTGAGCTTGGGCAAACCCAAATATGCAAAGACAGGGAAGAAAAAAAAAAGAAGTGATTCCATTTCCATGGCAACATCAATTCCCATTCTGCAGGTGAAACAGCTGCCAGTTTGTCCACTCACTGAAGGGAAGCTCCTGAAGGCTCTTCCTGCTGTAACATTTGGCCAAAAATAACTTGGCATGCCACACTTTTCCCACAAACCCAGAGAGAGAGGGAGATTAAACTGACTGGCAAGCAGACTGTCAACTCATTCAGTGTCTTTGTGCTAGGAGGAAGAAAACAGTCTCTAAACATTTGAGAGGGAAAAGATGGGATGTTTGTGGCTGGCACATTCTTTTCATGACCTAAAATGTAAAATATTTACGCTGCTGAAAGGAATATGAAACATCTTCTGTGTCGTTCACCCCAAAGGCACCAGGTAATTTGTTTTTCAGCAGAAAACTGTTATAATTACATACATTCTGATTTAGAATTAATTAGAATTTTTTCAAGTTACGGTGACAAAACTAGGCAGCTCCTTGAGATTAATTCTAATGGAAGTAAATCAGTTTCTCTTAGACTTTTTGGTGGTGTTTGCTGAGGAAGAACGAAATTATTGCTTTCATAACCATTTTTATGATGATGTTCTGTCAGTAATTAGATATTACCACCTGATACTAAAATTGGTATCACTGTTACCTGTCTTTAGATCCTAATGTGGAGCAGGTGTTGCTTGAGCTCTTCATAGGAGAGTTTGATAGGAGGCAGCAAGGAAAAAAAGTCAGGCTTTTTTTGGCAAGTGCAGAGGAAGTGTTTAGACCTGTAATTACAACTGATTAACTTAATTAAAAACTGAGACAGACAACCCTGAGTTGATTTTTTAGAAACCTGTGCAAGTAGGCCATCAGGAAGGAGTTGGTGTGATGGTTTTTTTAATGGTTGTCTTGGGAGAGTGAAAATCAGCTCAGGCTGGAGGAGAAAATGTGTGCATTTTTCCAGTTAGACCTGGGTAGAAATGAAAGGATTTCTGAAGGCCAGTGGTTGCAATCAGTATAACTTAAATTAAAATAGGAAGTAATTTCAATTTATGATAGGTTTTTTCTTTTTGTTTTTTTGAGAGAGAGAGATTCTGCCTTTGTTTATTATCAAAGCTCTGCAGACAAGCCCAGCGGAGTTTCCTGGGTTCTGAGCTGCCAGGTGAGTTAGATTTGGGTGTAAGTCAGATTTAGGCTCACAAAACATGCTAATTTAGGGTTATGTGGCAATTAGGGTTTTAAAACCTCTCTGCTAATTTTAACAGGTTTATGCAGCATTCTTCCCTTCAGTTCTAATCACCACGAGAATGCTCAGGTAGTTTAAAGGGCACATTCACAGACTGAAATGTTCCAAAGGTTCAGAATAAAAGATTGTTCACACACAGGCATAAAAAAGTGGTTTTTCTTTTTTTTTTTTCTGTTGATCACCACTGTTGGATGATATTACAATAATTCAGAGTGTATTTAAACCACTGGGAATGGCTTTTAGTGCAGTAATGAATTCACTGTGTGGTTTTCACTTTAGCTTTTGTATTTCTCAGTAATTTTTTTATAACGTTGGATGTTTTGATAAATTAATTTTTCATTTGTAATAATGATCAATTAACTTATGACCAATTTGTGTTTGTTTTAACCATTATCTATAACATAGGCAATAGTAAGGTGCCCACTTTGATGATCTGAGGATGCAAATGTTGCCACCCAAACACCACCACAGTCCCTGGGGAATCCTCTGCACTGGCATTACCTTTCAGTGAGTGTGTTCCTTTAGGAATGCTGCCTTCAAAACTCCTCACATGCCTTGGGAATGCATCCAGCAGCACTTGTGTGGCTCATTTTGGTTTTAGAGCTAAGACACACAATGACTGTGTGTTTAGAAGTGATCATGATGCATTTTACTTGTGGCCTGTGTTCCAGGGAGTCTGTTATGGATCTTTAACCATGAGGGGACTCACAGGTTGTGGGAGACCAGAGTATTCCTCTGAGTCCCCTATACAGGCAACAGCCAGGAGAGGGGAGATGGGCTGCCACCACCTGCTTGAAAGATAGCAGTGGCTTTGATCTGACACCTGAGAGAAAGTTTCCAAAGCTGTCTGAAGATTTAGATGACACAAAGGTTTGATTGGTGTGTTTTTTATTACATCACTGAGTGTGGAGATATTAGTTTTAGATTTTTCTGTGTACTTATTATAAGGCGAGATGAAGGCAGATCAATGTGATAAAAGCACATTTTCCTGTTTTTCTCTTCCTCTTTACGAAGAGTGATAGTTTTTTAAGATTGGGTAAAAGTGTGATTTCACTGTGTAACTTAGATTTTAGTTATTAAATTTTAGAAGAAAACAATGTTAACGTAGTTTAGAGTACAAAAACCCAAGTGCTGTTCGTGGGCGGGGAGAATTCACTTTTCCAGCTGCTTGTGAACACCACACTGGTGTGACTGAACCTAGAGATAAGACTTCTAAAATGAACATCTTCAAACCACAACCCAAAGGCTCTCTGATTCCTTCTTCCAAGCACAGGCAGTGAAAAAAACAGCCATTCCCCACCATCCAGGGGTTATCTCAGAAGAGCTACCACGGCAACAGGTGAGCCTCCAACACAGCCCTTCCAGCGGGCAATCCACACTGGGATAGCCCTGGAATGCTCTTCCCATCAGACAAGGGTGATTAGCTTTTACCAAACCCACAGACACAGCATGTTGAGGATGACACACAAAGAAAGCATAAACCTTTCCAGGGAATCCTGGCTGCTGGCAGTGCTCCCCTCCTGTAACTCAGCACTCTCCTGTCATTTAAAGGAACATCAGGCAGTTCCCATCTTGTTCACACCGTTAGGTGCTGCCATCAACCATTACAACACACATCAGTGCAACCTGGGTGATTTTAATGGGGTCTGTAAATACAGGAGCAATTCAGAGGAGGCAGCTCCCGTTTTTGGTAATGCACCATTAAAAGGCAGAAAGAGGAATAATAGGGAAAACAGCGGGGCCATTCATTCACCTCATTTTCATTAGGAAACACAACGTGCTGCATCTCTGGTCATTCTGAGGAAAAACAACCTTGCCCACGAAAGTGTTGGTGCTTCACTCGTTAAGCAGAAGCAAAATTAATTCTGTAGAATGCTCAGAAAGTTGCAGCCTCTCTTTCTGGATCCTGCAAAACCAAAATCTGTTTATTGTTCTGGCCTGTTTCTTTCCTGTTTTCTGTAGAAATTTGTATATCTGACAAGTACTATTTGAGGGACCTTACCATGTTTTGTCTGTGAGGTGCTTGATTTATCCTCCCAGTGTTCTGAGACGTAGAGGAGAGCCATGAACTCTGCTGGAAATTGCTAATTTTCATCATAAACGTTCCAGCAATTCAAAATGGTAGTCAACTGCAGATATTAAAATATATTAAAAAAAAATAAAAGAAAGCAAAAGAGCTCTCTGGTACCAGTTACCAGTAATAGGAATTAAATGAGCAGAAAGCCTGTAGGAAGGAGTTCACCTCTGGAATACTCAGAAGTGGGGCACCTTATGGAGATTTAACCCCTGTACCACGTTCACCCCTTGGCTGGTGCTGTGCTGGGGTCAGGTGAGGATCTTCTGCCTCTCTCTCACACAAAAGCCAAATATAGATTGCCACTCCTGCTGAGCAGTTTGCAATCTCCAGCGAGTGACTGACCCAGATTTTCTTGTGGATCTCCCTGCCTGGCATGGCTTAAAGGCTGTAACCTCATCCTCCCTCCCCAGGCCACCCATCCCATCCTCTCTGAGGCAGAATGTCGGCCTGAATTTCTCTCATCTCCAACCCACAACTTTGCAAAGCCATTTTTATCTCCTTGTTTCTCTGCCGCTGTGGAGTTCTGTCTCCTCCAAATACAAGCAAGAAAATAAACATCCCAGGTCAACGTACTTTAAAAACTTGTACATTGTTTTAATGGAACAAATGGATTAGAAATGAGGCTTAACTGATGGGTAAAGGGGTACAATTCAACATTATATAAAAATATAGTTTTATGCCTGGTAATGAGGTGTTACATAAGATAGAATGGGCAGACATAGAGATAGGAACTTGTTCCATAAAGAAATGCCCCATCAAATGAGCCATTTGCTTAAAAAATTAAACCCAAGCAGCACATTACATATGTTTGCCTTAATAATCCTTAACAGCAATTTGAAGTGCATAAATCTTAGGAATCCCAAATACTCAGTGTTCTGTAGTCTATTCTCTACCAAGCCTCTCATTTCCACTCAGAAAACATTTTATTTTTAGTGGTATTTCAAGTTGATTCTTTTTTTAGTTTAGTTTTAGTTGCCAAACTAACAAGTCACATTTTTCCCATGGGATATAATGAAATGATCATAGAAAAATCATGATAATAACCCACATTCTGCAAAACAAAAGCACAGTTTATTTTAAGCACGGGAAGAGTGATCATAGGGAAGATGAAGTAAAATATATTGAACTACAGCATTCACTATAAACAGAAAGCAGACTTTAAAAGCTTCTACTGAAAAGGTAATTGCAGTAACATATTGGATTAATAGGAAAAACACTGATTGTGTAACTGATTTGATGTTATGATTCTATTCAATACACTTTCCAGTATAGCCATCCTTTTTCTTAACAGAATGAAATATGTTTTTCTTTGGAATCTACTTTTCCCTCCCTTTTTGACTGCAGAAAAAAGTGAAAAGGTCACTTTCTTTTATAAAAGAAATATCCTGGTGATTTGTGACTTACTGAAACAATATTTCTTGGACCCAATTCCACCCATCTTCCAAGTGCTTGTTAACAGGACTGTGTTCACCTGACGTGGACACACATCTCAAATTAAAATCTGTGTTGGTCGAGGTCAGTCTGTGAGAGTTTGATAACTTTTCCTCACTGTGAAGCAAGGCTTGAGGTGTAGATTATGAAATGTATTTCCTGAAGGTTTCAGTTCCCTGCATTCCCTGAAGGTTTCAGTCCCTGCTTTCCCATCAGAGAGAGCCTGGGGATGGATCTAAGGGGAGCTTCCTTCCTGTGTGGTTGAACAGAGCACATTTTGGTGTTGGCCCAGCCCATCCCTGGTGGAGACTGAAGCAGAGAAGTGCAGGTTTGTGACAGGACAATCACAAGAATTCAAATGCAGCCTGTCAAAGTCAAAGACTTTCCTTTTCCCCCCATTTTGCAGAAGCATCATTTTAGGAGCACGTTAATCTGATGTGACAAGGAGTGGAACTGAAAATAAAACAAGCCCAAGCCCACATGAACATGGCCATTAAACCAAGTTCTCTGCAGAGCAATGCACTCAGAAGTCAATTACAGCTGAATCTTCCTCCACCTTTGACCTTTCCATCTCTTGGCATTTTTGTACATTTGTTTCTGGCTGAAAGCAAGGAGCTAAAGAAATGGTTAAAATCCCACAATCACACAGTATCACTAATTGCTTTTCCTTCAGGTTAAGAATGTGCAGGTTTGCACTGGTGCTTGGCACTTGCAGTGTCTCATTAGTGAAACCAACAGGACCACAGCTCCTGGAATATAAGATCAACTGTCTAAATTGAGTATTCTTAATTACTTGGAATATTCTTTTTTCCCCATGCTGGAGAGCAAGTGGAGTGTTGCAGTTATTGTCTCAGTGCTCGAGTGTTGGTGGTAGAGATAAGGCTGGAACAAAGCCCTGACAGGAGTAATTCATCTTCAAGATTAAGGGAGCAATTGTGCACGTTGGTTCTGTGTTAATGAAACACGAGTGTGGTACATGGTAATGAATGTTCCCCCAGCAGCCTGAAAAGGTGCCTCTGCTGCAGCACAACTCCTCTGAGTGTGGTTGCTTCCACTCACCCTGAGAGCCTGTCACCAGTCCTCCTAATTTATATCATCTCGAATGAGATTAAGGCCAAATGTTCATTATTGCTTATTCTCATTAATTGCAAATACGTGTTTATCTTTTAACAATCAGCAAATTGTGGTGTTGAAATGTTTTTTCCCTCACTGGTCCCTGAGAAACCACAAATGGCACTAAGAGGGTTTTGGGTTTCTGTGATTAGGAGCACTGTTTGTCACTGTCACTGGGCAGGCCCCAAGTGACCTTGTGTGGTGGGTGGAAGTCCCAGGGGAAGAGTTTAATTGGAGTTCTGGAAACTGAAAGTTGCTCTCTGCCCACCATCTGTGCATTGGGCTGGTTGATCACCAGCACAGGCTACTGCAGGGAGGTTTGAGATGAGGGAAACTCAACCAGGACAACACCAGCAGAGTCAGATTTTAGTGCTGTGAATTAGAGCACCAGTAAAAAAGGAAAAAAAAAAAAAGCAGATGTTACAGTTGGGAAGACTGCCATCTCTTAAAAATGATGGAAAAGCAATTTAGGTTAAGTCCCTTGTTTCTAGAGATTACAGAGTGTGTAGTGTGAAATTCATTAACAGCTTGGGGAAACAGCTACCACTTCTTTTGGCCCAAAGGATTTCTGCAAAGTATTGTAGCAGTAAGCAACTTTTTAAAATTAAAGAGGAGAAATCTCCACAACTTTAATTGAAGTTCAATATTTTCCATGGTTTCTAAGGGATTTGTCTTGCTGATTCTACTCAAACCCTCTACTTAGTTTTACAGATAAAATATATATATATAATGGCTGTGCAGCATGAATTTTTTGTTGCTCAAAGATGTGATTTTTCTTATTTTGTAAAGAAGATAATTTCAGAAAGAATGCTGATTCAATCACTGGTTTTATATATTCAAACCTGCATCATTATCACCAATGCATATCACTCTAAAAGAGTATTTTCAAAATAATAATAATGGGAAAACTCTGGTCTCTTTCCTAGAGTTGACAGATAATATAAAAATATGCAGCCATGTTTATCACCAAATCAGCTCTATCACTGCCAAGAGTATCTGGGGAATCCTGTGCATACAGACATAAACTGTTCATCATGGGCAGGACAGAGAAAAGGTTCTGTAATATGAAAATACTTTCAGTTTGTAGCTGGATGAGTGAGACAGTTTTTGGAAATTAGGGATGAGAAGATTAGAAAGAGACAGTGAAAGACAAACAGACAAAGATGTTACAAAAATGAGCACCTGCCTTCCTTTCCCTTCACTGATTTACACATTCACCCAAAGTGAGAGAAAGTCCTTGAATTAGGCTAAAGAAGATTTAAAGGGACCTCCTTGGCATTATGTGAATAAACTTAGGCAAATACAGGAGCACTTCCCTGTGTCTGGGTAAAAGTCACTGGGAAGTTCTGCTGACATTGTTTTTATTTGAATTGTGATGTCTCTAGCCTTGCAATGTCTCAAGCTTTGATTTGCTTCCAGTTTAGGAGCTGTAATTAAAAGGACAGTGTGTTCAACCAAAACCAAGTCCCTTTTCCTACATTTTTCACCTATTAGCTTTCTGCAGCTTCCAAAATGCCATTTCTGCAAGTGTAGAACATCACAGGGTTTTAAACAGAATCGGAACTTTCTTTGGAAAAGTTTTCCACTTCAAATTTCATGTTTTTTGTAGGTGTGTGACATGCTAAGTATCAAAGCTCTGCTGGGAAAGACTAAAGATGTGTCAGCTCAATGAGAAAATGAGCACTTGCTTGCTTGCTTATTCTAATTATTGCATGACAGTGATAAGAGGCAGCACTTTCATGTCAGAAATTTGTTAATAGTTTTCCTTTGGTAATTCAGAATGGTTGATGACTAAAGTAACTGGAATTTGCCTGTCAAAGTTGTAGTCCCAGCCAAGGCTGCTGTGTCTGCAATAACACACAGGTAGATCAAGTCAAAACAATTCATGCAGCAAGTTATTGATGTCCTGATGTAATCCTTCAGGGCCAAAAAAAGCACAGAAAGGGAAAAAAAGAATCAGAAAAAGCAGTTAGATATTATGATAAGTGAGAGGACTATGTACTTGCAGAAATAATAAAGGTGGAAGGGATAAATTATTATCCAGTTTGCCCTGCTGGATAGCATAAACCACATGATTTAATGCAGATTACAATAATGAAACAGTTTAACTCAAGTACTGAAATGTGTTTGTTACTTTGACACTATAAAAGTTGAGATAATAACTATATTTCACCTCACAGTTCAGTGTAATTAAGTTTGAATTTACATTTTCTGTTTGATGCACATATATGCAAATGTACCCAAATCTAACTTACATTGACAAATAATGATAAGGTGGAAAGACACTAAAAGAAGGAAAAAAAATTAGTTTCTTCCTTGAGAACTGCTGAAATTTGGGCTGGGGAAATAGCATTCTCTTGGCTTGGCTGCAAATTAAAAAATGGAAGAGTTAAAAAATCCCCAATTGAAATGAAATTCAGGAAATGACCTGCTGGACTTGCACTGGAGCAGCAGAGTGAGGAAAGTGAGACACTTCACCTTTCCCAAACCCTTTGAATCGTGGTGTTATAAAACAGGTCACGTTGGTGTGAGTGTGAGAGAAACTAATTGACACCCCTAAAATATGTGAACCAGGCAGATTGGAGTGTCAGAGCTGGATGGGAATGGGCAAGGCTTCCCCTGCTGCAGAGAGACAACAAATTCATGGAGGAAAACCTGGGAGGGGAATTGTCAGCCTTGCCCTGGTCCTCAGGGGTGCCCCCCTAAGGGCTGTGGGCATTGAGGGGCTCCCTGGCAGAGACCAGGTGACCCTTTCATGTTTTACAGGATGCCAAAANACACCCCTAAAATATGTGAACCAGGCAGATTGGAGTGTCAGAGCTGGATGGGAATGGGCAAGGCTTCCCCTGCTGCAGAGAGACAACAAATTCATGGAGGAAAACCTGGGAGGGGAATTGTCAGCCTTGCCCTGGTCCTCAGGGGTGCCCCCCTAAGGGCTGTGGGCATTGAGGGGCTCCCTGGCAGAGACCACGTGTTACAGAATCCCAAAATTATCCAGGTTGGAAGAGTCCCTCAGGATCCTCCAGTGCCACCCCAGCAGCTCCAGCATCACCCCAAACCCTGTCCCCAAGGGCCACCCCCAGACTGCTCCTGAGCACTGCCACACACAGGGACTCCAAACCTCCCTGGGCAGCTCAGCCCAAGGCCTGACCACTCTGCCAGGGGAATTTTCTTTCCCAGTCTCCAACCTGAGCCTGCCCTGGTGCCATTTGAGGCCATTTCCTCTCCTCCTGTCCCTGTTCCCTGGCAGCAGAGCCTGAGCCCCCCTCACTGCCCCTCCTGGCAGGGACTTGTGCAGAGCCACAAGGGCCCCCCTGAGCCTCCTTTGCTCCAGGCTCAGCCCCTTTCCCAGCTCCCTCAGCCATTCCACATAATTCACATATTCCAGACCCTTCCCCAGCTCCATTCCCTTCTCTGGACATGCTCCAGCCCCTTCAGTCCCCTTTTAGAAATGAGGGGCTCAAAAGTGGACACAGAACTTGAGGTGTGGCCTCACCAGTGCTGAGAAGAGCAGGGCAGGAGTGACAGAAGCCAGTGGTCACTTCACCCACACTTGATGGCAAAAAAAGAAAGGAACTCCCAAGGAAAATGAAGAAGCATTTTTAAAAAGGGTCATCTGAAAGCACAAAATCTTTGCAGGCATCATGGCTACAGCTGAAGGATCATGTATTTGGGACAATGTCATCTGTTAAAAAGCTATCATCTATCAAATGCTGCCATGGTCAAACAAGAGGCTAAAGAAGGATAACAAAAGGAAGAAATCATCCTTCAGAAACTTAATGTTATGTCCTAAACAAGAAAACAGGGGATAACTCAACCTCTGGTAGTTTTTATTGTGTGGAAATGTGACATGTCAGGCCACAGAGATTTTTAGAAACAACTTGAAAAGGCATCTAGGAAAGAATGAATTTATTCACAGGCACAACAGAAATAAAACTTCTGCCAGAGTGTACAGAGGGCCAATAGATTAGGAATGTGTGAAAGGGCTGCTAAGAGAAGATAAGGCTGTACCAAAAAAACCACAATGGATCAGTTGCCAAAAAAGAGGTCTATGGAACAAATAGGCAAAATGAGTGTTAGCAAGCAGTTACTCAAAAGCACTGAAATATCAGAAAAACCACCACCCCCCCCAAAAAAAAATAAAAAAGCAGACCCAAAATGACATAAGAAGTGCCAAAAGGCATCAAGAGAAACTCAAAACTCTTGAGGATGAAGAGTTCTGCACCTGTATAAAAACCTATCTAAGAACATGTCTCAGTTTTAAGAGGGTTCTTTGGGAAGTCACCAGCACGAGTGCAGAGGGTGTGGAGGGTGTGAAGGTGGCAGAGGCTCAGGATGGATTCAGACAAACCTGACACAGTTGGTTCCTATGGATCTGCTAGTGCAGAATAATCCTATAGTGTAAAACTTAATTATTATGTAGTGTAGACAAGAGACAACAAAATCCCAGGTGCCACAGAAGATGTGGTAACAAATTAATATTCTTTTTCTCTCTGCTCCCTCCTTTCCCCCACTCCAAAGAATGAGCCATCAGATTGCATTATCTGCTGGAAGGCTGGAGTGAGCAATGGGATGCACATCCTCACACCTCGCATAATTAAGCTGAGAACCTCATTGCACAGGATGTCACAGACACTACAGATTTACATGGGTTTAGAAAGTGCTTGGACAAATTCATGGCAGGAAACATCCCACTGGGGACTGTTCAGTGCAGAGATGCCATCAGGAGCTCAGGAGGGCCCTAAGCTACAGACTGCCAGGAAATGGGAAAGTATTCTGAAATAGCAGGATGTGCCTGCCCTGTTCTTACAGTCTTTGTTAGGCCACCCACCACCACTCACCATCAGAGACTGGATGATCTGAGGCAGAGTTGCTGCCTCTCTTTAATATATATATAAACATGTTGTAATGAGAACCCTGGTTTTTATTATTATTTTTAATTTATTTTTTAAATTGCTGATCCCCTTTATGCAGTGGATCAGATAAAAAACACATAGGAGACATGGCTCCAGGTCATTCCCTGGCAGAAGGGAATCAATCTCATATTGTTCACCTGTTCAGGAGGAAACACACAGGTATAGGTTGTTTACATTCATAGAATATAAAGGACATTTTTTGTCCCTCCTGTTGACACTTTCATTTTATGTAAATAAGGAAATGGTCAGTAATACACATGCTGGAACCACTGAATGCTCTTTAATGATTTTTGAAATCACTGAAACACCTTCCCTCTCCTCTTCTCTGCTTCAGTTGCTGCTTCAATATTTTAAGATGGGTGTGAAATCAGAGAGCCACCTTAATAAAAAATACCCCAACAGCAATGGACAGGAGGCTCATTGCAGATGTGAAAGAATTACCAACTTCATTCAATAAGTTATGCAAAGCAGAGAAAAAAATCCAAATATGCTTACCAGGCTGTTCATCAGGGTACCCTCCAAGGAGGGGAAGATTTGTGTTTTGAGCTTATTTAGGCAGAAAAGTAATTGATCATCTGTGTATTGAAGTGTTCAAACCACTAAACCACAGTTTTGTGAAAATCAGCTTTTAACATTCTTTTTCATTTATAAGAAAATCTTTGGTGAATGTCAACCAAATTTGCAACTAGGCTGAGCCTGACCAGATTGTCTTGTCTTTGGCAAACAGCATTTTCAGAAAATCCTTGCTTAGATCTTTTCAGAATTTTCTTATTCAGTGGTTCCATGAAAAAATAAATCTTATTTTATGAGGATTAGATTGCAAATCTAAGTTTTCCAATTTCTATCAGGAATTCCAAAACAAAGTTGTGTCAAACTGGTAGAGTTGTAATAATGACAAAGGAAATTTGCTTCTAAGATTTTCAAAGACAGAAACTTTGGGGCCAGTGAGTAATCCTCAGAGTTATAAATTATTGCCTTAATAGTGATTTTTACAGTTTGAAATTTGCCATCAGGTTGCTAAGGGGTTTTTGTTTGCTTCTGTATGATCAGTGCAAGGCTTTGCTCCTTTGTTTTCTTCAGATTTTGTTTTAGGTTATCAGAATTTAAATTAAAGCAGAAATTGGCTTCAGGCAAAAGATGAATTACATGCAATTTTTGATGAAAAAGATCTCAGTGTAATGCAGGACATTGAACACTGCCCATCTATAGGTGCTTTGGCTTTCCAAGGTTAGCCAGAGCAAAATCCAGCACAATTCATGCCAAGTTAAGTTGGGTATGGAATCATACAAAAGGATCTGAGGAAGGATATGCCATTTCTGTGCAATTTTTTTTTTTTTTTGTAGCAATGAATAATATTTGGATTTGGAAATTATGTTATGAGCTCACCAGAAACTGTAAAGTGAAAATTCATTTACAGAGCTGGACATTGAAGTCCAATATTTTATCGTGGCAGTTCCAGGGGGAGCTTTCAGCCTTCTTGGAAGGTGCTTGCTGGTGACAAAATTCCTGTCCTGTTTGAAGGACTTTAGCATCCAAAGCAGAGTGGGAAGCAGGTCAGGGGGGAATTCTGTGCCCTGTTCAGGTGAGCCCCCAGCTGCAGAGCTGCCCCAGCCCTGGGCCCAGCACAGGGAGGACCTGGAGCTGCTGCAGAGAGTCCAGAGGAGGCCATGAAGTTGATAAAGGGGACTGGAACACCTCCCCTTTGGAGACAGGATGAGGAAGTTGTGGTTGTTGAGCCTAGAGAAGGTTTTGTGGACACCTCAGAGCACCTTCCACTGTCTGATGGGGCTGCAGGGAAGCAGGAGAGGGACAATTCATCAGGAACTGGAGAGACAGGAGAAGGGCAAACGGCTTCAAACTGAGAGTTTAGGTCAAATGTTAAGAAGAAATTGTTTACTCAGAGGGTGGGCAGTGCCTGGCACAGGGTGCCCAGAGCAGCTGGGGCTGCCCCTGGATCCCTGGAAGTGCCCAAGACCAGGTTGGACACTGGGGCTTGGAGCCACCTGGATATCCTGGTTTAGGGCAAATTCAGGAGGAAACCACTCCCCTGGAATTCCTTTTTCTCTTGGATCTAATTTTAAAGATGCTGAGCTTATTTCTGGGCTAAACAGACAAGTGGGAATAAAATTCAGCATCATAATGTCACTCCAGTCACTGTATAACTTATGATTGTGTTTTTATACTGGTTCACCAGGGTATTGACAAGGAAGCAAGAGAAAGGTCTCTTTGTGCTATGAGGTCTGTAGGTGAGGAAGATGAAGGTAGAAAAGAGTAAAAGCATGGTGGAAGTGGAGGGATTGTGGCCATTTAAGGTTCTACTCAGGGGAAGGAACAATTTTGTTCTTTTCTCCCCAAAAGCCAACTCACTGTTCTTGCTAATATGAGGAAAGTTCCATGAAAGATGCACAAGCGCTAATTTCCTAAATAATCTCACATTACCACAATGCTTGGAGTCTTGCTTTAGTAAAGGGAGTCAATAAAACAGGAAAAGCAGAGCTTTATTTGCACACACGGGCAGGCACAAAGCAGAATTTTAGCTGGCACTGGAGTGATGAGAGCAGTCCCTGAAGAATTCTTCCTCCAGACCAGGCCTTGAATATTTAATAATGGTGAATTACCAGAACCCTTCAACCATAATGAAGGAATAAGCAGGCAATTAGAGCAAACTGCAAATCCCTTGCCCTAAAAACCCTCCAGCATTTTAACTCTCTCTGTGCATTTGCCATTCCCATCTGATTTCTCCCACTTATTTAAAAACCACAGTGAGAAAAGGCTTTTTACCACCTCTTAGAAACCCTCCTCCATCCTCCTCCTTCTCAGAAACAAGAGAATTGGTGTCTTCTCCTGCAAAATTCAAAGCCACTGCTGCTTATTGGAGCTTCTTGTAGCATCTTGAGTTGGTATCACAGCCATTCTCATATGAAATGTGAGATATAATTCAGAAACCCACTTCCATGTGTAGAAAGTGCAATGTTTAATCCTTGCAGAACGCCAGAAAAACAACTCAAGTTGTCAGGAGCATCTGAGGACATGAGCAGCCAGTGGTGTGCTGGCCTCCTTTCTGTTGGTTAGTGGTTCCTTGGTGTTAGACAAACCCAGCAAAGCTGAGAAGCAAATGATTTCTGTGTGCAGTGATAGCTCCACACTTCTGAAACATCTCTGAAATCCTCAGAAATTTGGAATAGGCTGAGCAGATGAATGAACATTTGGACCTAAAATTGAAAGTAAGACAGGAGTTTCATACATGGAACCACAGGATGGTTTGGGTTGGAAGGGACCTTGAAGATCATCCCATTCCACCCCCTGCCATGGGCAGGGACACCTTTCACTAGCCCAGGGTTGCTCCAAAACCCATCCAGCCTGGCCTTGGACACTTCCAGGGATGAGGCATCCACAGCTTCTCTGGGAAATCTGTGCCAGGGCCTCACCACCCTCACAGGGAAGAGTTTTTTTCCTGATATTTAATCTAACCCTACCCTCTTTCAGTTTGAAGCCATTCTCTCCTGTCCTGTCACTACATCCTCTTGTGAATTGTCCCTCTCCATCTTGGTTAGTATCATCTTTTACATGATTTGAAGAAATAAGTGTCCTGTGGATCAGATTTGGAATATTCTCCAGTGGGATCTGACCCCCTAGACTACAATCTTAAAATCTATTGATACAGAGAAGGAATGGGGAAAAAAGCCCTCATGGCTTATGGACCTTGCTGAAAAGGAATTTAAAAGCAATAATGAGAAACTGCAACCAGACTGGGGAGGATTTGGATCATTTAGGTAATTGGGTCAACAGATGGTAAAGAGTGTGGTATGGAAATATGGAAAATAATTAGTCTGGGAAAAGGAAACCAATCATCCGGCACACTGATGAGGAAACAAGTGTTGATTATTGTGGAGAAATCACTGAAATAATCAAGACAGTGCCCAGCAGTAGGGAACAATGCAAACAAGTCATTAGGCTGTGGTAGAAAAAGGATAAAGAGAGAACAGGTGATCTCATTTCTGTTTGCAAGATCTGACTTTTACATCTGGTCACAGGATTAAGAAGCAAACTCGGTGTTTCCTTGTAAGTGGTGCTCAAAGCCTTGTTTTAATAGAGATTTACTGCACTGAGTATTCACTGCTGAAAAGATGGAAGTTCCAGCACAGCAAATTTTTGGACACCACGTCGTATTTTCATGTGGCATTGTTCTGTAGATGCTGGGAAAAATATCATGGCCTTGGAGTGAACATTTAATGCAACAGAGGAGCACAAATAGTAGAAGATATTATGCCATGCACAAAATTTAATTTTTTTTTCAGTGTGGCTCTAATTAAAGATTTTGAGATATTCAGGCTCATGTTTGTTGTTAGAAGTACCTTGATTTTTACATAGACAGGTGAAAAACCTCCACATTTCAATTAATACAAATTAGGAGCTACAGTTTGGCAATTTCTAGCATTTATGTACCTCCAGATGGACTAAATCACCTGATGTTAAAAGTGCTTAAGCTGTTGAGAAGCTCTGTCCTCTGCTTTAGCCCAGGCTTGGGCACTGTGCCTTTTAACAGATGCAGAGAGAGGTTTTATACAACATTCCTTTTAAGCTTCATCTTTAAAGTCTGGTTTCCTGGATAACACACTGAAGAGATCTGCACCCAAAGTCTCTGCTAAAACCTTTTGTTTCTAGGATTTTACACTTAACATGGTGAGCATCCCCCAGACTGTGCCCCATTCATCTCCAGCTGGATGAGAACGTGGGCACACAAGCTTAGATTGCCCACACCAACCTGAAAAGCCATTTTTCCCAAGAAAGAGGAAGATGGGAAAGGTGTGGAAAAGAAGAACAATTCCTTTTTATTGGAGAGGACATGCTTGCATTCTAATTCATTCTGCACAGGAGCTGGCTTTAACTGCAGTTTCTGTAACTTGGAGGAACTATAATGACCATAAATTCCCTATAGATAAATATTCCTTTAGGTTCTCATGTGAAGTTGCATTTGCCATTGTATTACTCAGAAGAGAAACACGAGATATTTGAATTCAGACAGAATGATGGCATGTTTGAAGCTTCTTCAGAAACTGAAGTGATCATATTTATGATCTGGGTATTCCAAAGCATGGACCACATTTATCAGAATTTAATTGTATCAGGCAGGACATACAATTAAGAGGAAGGGTTTTACATCTTAAACCAGCACAGAGACATGAATCTCATCTACAACCTTCCACAAAACAAAGGGCTTTCCTTCTCTGCTCATCTGTTGATCTGTAACAGAAAAACCCATTCTGAATGCTGCTGTTGTTGTTGTTTTAGGAGAGAATCTTTATGTTTGCAGTAACTTTTCTAGACAGCAAACACAATTCTTTTCCCTTTCTCAATCTATTAATGCTTCCCATGGGTTTATTGTGTGGTGTTATCTAAAATCACATGGCTGACAATGTTGCTTCCTCTTGCTTTTATAGACTTGGGGGAACAAATTGTGTTTCATAAACCACACTTCCATCTTCTTGTTTAGATAACTAGCAGAATCTGTTGGAAGCAATTATTTTGAAGTAACTTTTTTATTTTCATAGTAAAGAATTTCCAGTTCTTCTGTTTAATTGACCTCAATTTGATATTATATTGTTGTTATTTCCACACATTTTTGTAATGGTATTTTGCTAGAAATTATATTCCATCTGAAACATGTTAATTCAAGGCTCTGAATGTCTTGTGTGATGATTATAATAATATAAAAACAATCACTTTTACACACCCTTGCAGCTCTGCTCTCATGATGCAATTGCTGTCAGCTTTCTTGCAGCATATTTAGAGGTTTTGCCCTTTCCACTCTTTTGACCATTAGGTATTGGAGACAGAAAGATTTCCACTGGCTTTCCTTCATTCCTGCCCTTTCCAATCTTTTGAGCCTTTGCTCAGAGGAGTTGTGAATGAGAGCACAACAAGGAATGAAGGAAGGCCGTTCATGAGACTGTTTTAATGTTGGCAACAACTCTAGGAGTCCCTTATTGCTAGAAATAAATCAATTTTTGACTCTGAGTTCTGAGAGAGTTAATACTGCTCTCTAGCATTTTAACACCTCCTGCTTTTCCAGCGACTTGTCAGACTGGAATAATAATACTTAAATTGCAAGAATCCTCCTAACTTCTCTTCCAAGGACTAAACCTGCTTTCAGTGAACTCAAAAGCTGATGGGCAGCATGGTCCTGTGGATAGAGCTGCAGTTCAAGGTTGAAAAAGATGAGAACTTTGAGTGGAGCTGCCACTGTGGCTCTCCTGTGTCAACCCAGTGACCCCAGGCAGCTGCGGTGTGACCTTGGACGGGTCATCTTCTGGCTAATTCGGTTTTCTCTCCATTTCCCTCTGCCTTGTCCATTTGTATTGCCCATTTAGAGGCTCTGGATGAGGTTCTGTGACAGGCTGAGTGTGTATTTCCGTGGTGTGGGTGGTAACAGTGCCCTGCATGGCTCCTGCAATGCCTGGAGCCATTTATCCTGTTATAAATTCTAATATTTTGCTTCCTTGCATTTTTAGAATTTACAAAACTAAGTGTGACCTGATCTTTTTTCTTTTCCTCTTCTAAATACTATAATGCAACTGTACTGGATATAGCAAAAACTAAGGAGAAAATAAATAGGTGTTTTGTGGCCCAAAATAATAATAATAGCTAATGCAGGGGAAGAGAAAAAATGGCATGTGGCAACTTAATGGTCGTGGCACTGTCCCCTGTGCCACTTGATGCATCTACAGGTATATGCTGGCCCTAAAACCTCCTAGCACCCTGTGCAGCACAAGTTTCTGCAGCCTTTTGGGTTATTTCAATTGATTTTCATTTCACAAATTTGTCCTTAGTGGTGAAAACACAGCTACCTTGATGCAGAAAACAAAATTTCTTGTGTGTAAATTACAGTCAAACTAGAATTGTAGTGGTGCAACAGCTCTGTCTTCAGGTGGAATTTTGGGAAGAGATTGAAAGGTTAAATTATTTTGGCAGGGACAAAACTGTGCTGTGAATGTATAGAAGGGGTCATTAGATAGAAGGGGTCATTATATAGAAGGAGTCATTGTATAGAAGGGATTGTTGGTCCTATCACAACAAGCAAAAGAAATCCCAGTTGGTTTAGGTAGAATATAGAATCATAAAATATTAGCAGAATATCCTTTTCTAAAGGAAGGGGATGGGAATCACTCAGCTTCAATTTTCACCAAAAAAAAGTGATTAAAAAACATGTCACGATTCTTAATTCAGTAACAATGGTGAGATAAACTCAGTGCTTAAAAATTAAAATGCTTAAAGTTTTTGATGTCTATTGAACCAAAACCCCAAAATGGAGTAACAAAATATTTCAAGGAAAAAAAAAAGAGCAAAACATAAGTAGAATCACAGTCAGCAGCAGGTCATAAAAAGCAATTACCTCCATTTAAAAATGTTTCAGAGGCCATAATTATTTTTTGTTAGTGTAAATGTTCCTGTAGAATGTTTTATTTCCCTTCCTTTGGGGAAATAAAAAGAAGAAAGGTCCAAATAGAAACAAGTGTGAAATATGTTGGCTTTTTTCCAGCTTGTTTCTCATCCATTCAGTACAGCAGGTGGTCAGCAATACCTCTCAAGAAGTGCTGTTACTCCCATAATTTTTTCCATCTTGGCCATTTTTTCCTTCACAGGACAATTTGAGATCTTCCCTGATCACAAAAATATTTTCAGCTCAATTTTTATAGACCCAAACTTGCTTAAATTCACAAGTGAAAGACCATGTTTAACACATTTCTATCAGTCATAATGCCTTTGCAGGATCCTGATCATTCATAACGAGGAGGAAAATTTATAGTTCATTCTGTTCCATTTGTCTTCCTAAGTGCAATCTTGGATGGCAATATGGGGATAAATTATAATTGCAAATTAGTTCTCTGCAAAATGGTTCTTGAACACTGAAATTTTCTATGCCATAAAAGGGAATTGTACAGACTTATAAGAAAACAAAAATTATTTTTATTGCGCTTACTGCAAAGAACCCTGAGGACACTTTTCCAAAGGAATAAATCTGCAAATGGTTGATAATTGAACGTTGGGATTTCATAACCTGCTTGGAAAACCTGGCCCACTGATGCACTACTCTGCTATTAATTTTTTTTCTTAAATGAGGAGTAATTTTGCTGAAGCAAACAGACTCCTAAGTGCTACAAATGACCAATGAGCAACGTTGTAAACTCTGTGTCTAAAAGGAAAGACCTCATGTTAAAGCTGATGTTACAGGATCTGGGGGCATTCTGTTACAGAAAATCAGTGATCTGGGCATGAAGAGTCAGAAGAAGGTGGCTGAGAATGGCCAGCATGGTCCTGTGAAGCAGAATCCTGAAGTTCAATTAAATTCTTTTATGGACACGATTTTTTGTTTGGTGTTTGCACAGAGGCTGTTGAAGCAGAGTTATGGTGCACAGGGAAACCACCACTGGCAATAATTACATTTCCAAGTCAACTCCAATAATGAAAAAAGAAATAAATAATCCTAAGTTAGTGAAAGGAAATATGAAAAAGACTTTTTACTGTATGACTTTTTAAGCATAGAACATTTATTGAAGTGGACACAATGAAATGCATTATTTCCTAACAAAAAGACCTGAACTCTAAATTGAACTTCCACTGTGAATAAACTAAATTTTGAATTATGTTAGGAAGATCATGGTCAGCTGAGGGAGGGTTTATTTTCCTCCTCTAGCTGCTGGTGCTGAGGTCACAGCTGGAACACAGTTGTTGGGATAGATGTGGAGAAGCAGGAGATGCTCCAGTGGAAGGCAAGGCAAGGCAAAGAAATAACTTCTCCTCTTAAGGCTAGAGCTTGATTTTTTTCTAATTCTAACAGTGTTTTATACTTGGCAATAAATTATTTTCTTTTCATCACTGGGTTTTATTCAGTAACTGCAGTGTAATCACCAGTACATAAAACATTGTGCAGCAAAATTAGATCTTGTGTATGAACTTCAATGCATCTTGTATCTTTATAAGCAGGGTGTTTTTATGTTGGAGTCTCTATTCTGATTCCAGTCCTTTAAGAATGTGCAGAAATTAAAAACAGATCAAGGCTGGTTTGAAGTTTCATTTATTGATAAACTATGACAGCAATAAATGTTACCTTGGTCATGCCTTGTGAATAAAAAGAGATGATTCACCACTGGGCTGGAAGAAGGAAAACAAGCCCAAAGTACAGACATTAACAAAAATGAAAGGCCATATTTCTGTAGGCAGCATTGATTAAATGAGTTATGTCTAATGTGGAAAAATTAAAAAGTACCCAGCCTTTGCTCTGGCATGGGCCATCCATGAGTTTCACAGGGGTCTACACTTGAATTTTGCCTTTGGTTGGTCACTTGGCAAAGCTCCCAACAGGCTCTGTCCTGGAGCCATAACTGGAAGCTGTGAAAGGATGCAAAGATTTCTCTCCTCTGCTGCAATTTCTGCNGCCATAACTGGAAGCTGTGAAAGCAAGCCTATCTCTCCTCTGCTGCAATTTCTGCACACAATAATTTTGTTTTTACACCAGGGCTGCCCTTTGGATCAGAGCCCTCTCTCAGGTCAAATCTCAACTGGGGCTCTACAACTGCAGAGCTCACAAGTAACACAAGTTGTGGGATGGCTTCTCACCATGGTAGTGCTGCCCCAAGGGGCATTTTGCCTGCTGGTTTCAAGCCCTGCAAGTGGGATTTTTGTTTATCTGTGAGAGATCTCACAGCAAGTACAGTCACTCATCCACATGGAAATTTGCAGGATCAAGCCATTATGGAATGACAGAATCATTCAGGCTGGAAAACACCCCAGAGATCATCTTTGACCTCCAGGGCTGGTGACTCCACCTTCCTGACAAACTGTTCCATAAAGAATTTCTTCCTGAATTAGCTTAACTACAGCTGAATACTGAGAAACACTAAAACTTTGGGTGAAGACTCATCTTTCTAAATTTATTGTGAGTTTAGTCATTTATATCAATGAGGCCCTGATTCTGCCTTGCAAACAGAAGTCATTGTCAGTGCAAGCACATCCTGTGTGTGTCACTTGTTTTACAGATGAAAAATGCAGTTGGAGCACATTTGGTAACAGTTGTATTTGGGCAAATTTGGAAAAAGTTTTGTTGAGGAAATTATCCTTTGATAAAACCAAGTAGTTGGTTTTGCAACAGCAACAACCAAAAAAGCAAAACAACCAAACAGAAAAAAAACCCAACAAGAACAACAAAAATTGTCAAAAAACCCCAACAATAAAAAAGATACAACTGCAAGGCTGCAATTTCTGTGTTAACTTATTTTGCATCTCTCATTTTTCTCCATCTCCAGATTTGTTTCCATCTCCCTAATTCTGACTTTCCATTTTCCCCATGGAAGTGTTGTGTGAGATGGACAGGATGTCTGTATTTACACAGAAGAACTATTTAAGTTTTCTCATCATTTCATTTTGTGGTTGTATCTGTCCCATAGAACTCTTCTTCTTTTTTATCATCTCCTGGGGTGAGGGTGTTGCACAATTTACAGAGGTGATTGTCCTTTCTTTTCCTGGAAACAGGGTCACAGAGGGAAGTAAAGTGTCAAGAATCTTTTTTTTTTCAGTGTTCTGAAACAGAAGTTTTTTCACTTTCATTCTGAATTCTGTTTGAAGTTTTAAATTCCATTTTGGTTTTACCTGTAAGGAGAAATGCTTTTTGTAAAAGACATCTTCCTTCTGCCAATACAACAGGGGTAAACCCAAAAGTTTTCTAAGAGTTCCCTGCTCTCCTTAGGCTTAATCAAATCCTGCCTGACTTTCCTCCTCAAATCTTAGGGGAGTAAAAAAATTTGCTTCCCATTAGAGATGGGATTTGATGCCCTCAGACACCAAATAAGTTGGAAAGTCTTTGTGAATCCACCAGCCCTTTCTGGATTCAGAGTTTGCCAGTGATGTCTTCTGGGAGTTTTGACAACTTCCAGTATTTTCAACCACATTTCTGATTTTGTAAGATCTCAGACTATTTCCAGAAGAATTAGTGAGCAGAAAAGGAGGAAAGTGAGATGAAGAAATAAAGTTTGAGTGTGAATTCATTGAGATTTCATTCAGCTTTGGAGTGCACATGTTTAAAAGACACTAAGCAGTGCAAGACGAAGATTTTTGTAAAACATGAGCAATTAAGGACTCCTTTTTTGTAATTTCTGTTTAATTCAACTGTTGAAAACTAATTCTGCTTTTCTGAGACTCATGAAACTTAATTTGCACAATCTTTTCATGCACAAAACAGCCTTTAAATCATGTTCTCCTTGGAGATATCATTACTGATGCTGAAAACAAGATGTTTTAACATTACACAGAGCTGGAATAAATTGGGATGTACAGGCCTGGTGTAAAGTGTTGAAGGAGTGTGTGTGAGAGCAGAACAGCATTTGACAAGCTGAAAATGGAGGAAACCTTAGGGAGATGTTCTTTCTAATGTGGGGGATCAATTAATATAAAATACAAAATAAACAGAAAATACCAAACCCATTTGTTGGGGAGGAATCACTGGAAAAATCCCTGCTTAGGAGGCATGAATCCCATTACCTGTAGGCTGTTATCTTAAGCCTGTAGCTCTAAAGATAGAAAAACAGTTTTAAATTACTTATCTGGCCTAAGTAAAATGTTGTGTTTGTCTCTTTCCCTCCTTGGCTATAAATATTGTTTTCATAGCAATCAAACTGAACCAAACCCTCTGTGCAAGTCAGGACCACAGTTTTATGTTCAATTCTGGCTGTTGGCTGGAATGGGAAATGCTGAAATAACTGGGAAAGATACAACTGTGAGTGGAAGGAAAAACGATGAAAATCATATGTGAAAGGATTAAAATAGACTTTGAATGACTGTTGAAATTACTAATAATTTGCAAACCATCTGCTGTTAATTTTTGCTGTTGTTCCGTGGAGGGACAAGGGAAAAGATTTCCTTCAACTTGAATTTTGCCTAATTTGAATTAGACAAGGATAGGATTTATATTATCTCTGGAGTAATTGCATTTGGGATACATTACCCAGCCCCTCAGAGATGTTTTTATAAAGCCCTATTTTGTCCTTCAAGGTTCTGAGCCATTCAATGGAACACTGCAAAACAAGGCAGAGAAGGTGTCCCTGCCTTACAATAAATACAATAAACAGCAGGATTGTGAGCACAGACCCATTGTCCCCCATGATTCTGCCTCCTTTCTGTATTGTTTCTGGTGGTCCATCTGTATAGAAAATCTCAAGATGAAGATATAATTTATAAGAGTATGAAAGAGGGGAAATGACGTGGTGGGCTGTGCTGTGTTTGCTCTTCCATCACCAGTCTGTGCAGATGGTGTGAGATTTTTGGACCAAGCATTGGGCTCTCCTGTGCAGAGCTGCCTGTCTCAGCTGTTCCTGCCTCACCCCACTTTTCAGAACAATCTTAAGCACGGATTTGATTGGCAGGCAAAACCCCCCATGGCACAGTGGTATTGATGGGCTTGGACAGGGTGCAAACATTGACTGCCTGTGAATAAGGGAATTGGTGGAGGGAAAGGAAAGGGTCATGTCAGGACTTCTGAGTCCCAGGAAGTGGATCTTGTGTGTTTTAACACTTCCCAAAGAGGGATGCTGACTGAGTTTCTTGAGCACAGCAGTTACTAAGCTCAGCATGAAGAGGAAGCCAAGGAAAAAGGGGATAAAAAGGAGAAAACACATTCCCAGGAGCAGACAAAAAGGACAGACATAGCAAGGTGACAGCAGATACAAGAAAAATGCTTTGTGTGACTTAGCTAACAGTTTTCAAGCAAAAACTTCTGGGGATTGGGGTCAGCCATTTATCTCTCCTTCCAATCCCATGTCTTATATATGAGGCCCCCAGGGAAGATTGGACATTGGGACTGGGCTAAAAGGAGGAATAATGAGGAATTCTTGACATTTACCTCAGCTTCTAGACCAGGGTTTCCCAAGATAATATTGTAGAATAGAATCACAGAATCACTGAGATTGGAAAAGATATTCAGGACCATCGAGCCCAAGCTGTGCCCCATCCCCACCCTGTCCCCAGCCCAGAGCACTCAGTGCCACCTCCAGGGGACACCTCCAGGGATGGGCACTGCAAAGCTCCCTGGGCAGCCCCTGCCAAGGCCTGAGCTCCCTTTCCATGGGCAAATTCCTGCTGCTGGCCAAGCTGAGCCTGCCCTGGCCCAGCCTGAGGCCGTTCCCTCTCCTCCTGTCCCTGTTCCCTGTCCCAGAGCCCGACCCCCCCGGCTGTCCCCTCCTGGCAGGGACTTGTGCAGAGCCACAAGGGCCCCCCTGAGCCTCCTTTGCTCCAGGCTCAGCCCCTTCTCAGCTCCCTCAGCCCCTCCTGGGGCTCCAGCCCCTTCCCCAGCTCCCTCAGCTGCTCTTCACAGAACTGACTCTCCCAACCCTTCACCCTGCTCTAAATTTCAAGGAATTATTGAAAGGAGTTTTTAGGTTTTCACTGATGGTTCAAGGAGCCTCAGGAGAAATCTGCTCTCTCCATTCCTCTCTCAGAAGTCTGGTTCTGGTGTCTAACACATCTTGGCTAATGCCAAATAGCATATGGTGCTAGCTACAGTTGCAAATATAATTCAGTGAGAAAGAGCTGGGAGCACCTTTGGAGTTGTCACAAGCCACCTAACCTTATAATAAGATGTTGTTGTGTGTTTTGCAGCTTGTCACTCATCCAGCTTTCTCATCGTTCATGCAATCTTGTTAACAAAATTTTCAGGCAATGAATGCGTTGCAGAATGGCAAGGATTTAACAAATAATATGCTGCTGAAGCACCTCAGAAATACCTTTTTTTTTTCTCTCAACTCCACTTCAACCCACAGTAAACACATAGATTAAAACATTTTTCTGACATGCTGGGATCTAGACCTTTTTAAAGCCTTTGTAAATGTCTGGATCCTATTGTTCTGAAACAGCATCTTGGTCTGACACAGAAATCCAGTCTCTTAACAACTGCATCAAGCATCACAGCAGCTCCACTTTAATTAAATCTTCACAATTAGACAGGCTTGTTATTGTATGTCATTAGTCTTCCTAATACCTTTTTACCTATTATCACCTCATTTTCAAGCACGCATCTGTTGCAGGGAAGCTGCTTTTCCACCTCACTTCATTGCTTACTGATTTACACCTAAAAGGCTTTAGGCAGTTATGTTAACAATTATGAATTGTCTCAGTGAAAGTCTAAGGAACAGATAAAAAAAAAAAAGTGCTGGAGCAGTGAGCTGAATATAAATATGAGGAACAGATTCTGTAATTTAGGAAGTCTTTTCCTTTTTGGGGCTGGCATTGCCACTTGGCTGAATTCTCTCTGAAATGTTCCCTTTCAGGAGACATCTGAGTACAAACTCTTTTCTCAGTTTGCTTTCTGGGCACAGGGGGGGTGCAGGGAAATTGTTGTACTCATCTCCCAGAATGGTGGCTGACCATCAGTGTTTTCCTGGTTTCCATCTCTGAGAACTCAGTTAAGATATTTAATAACAACATATAAAAATTTATTATGATACTTTGACTTCTGAGAATGTCAAATTTCACATGACCCTTTATTTGGCCTTGTGTCTGATAATTAACTCTGCACACCTCTAAGATGGGAAAACTGGGCAGTTATTGTGAGCCAGAATCTACATCTTTTTGGGTTTTATGATCTTCTGTTCATGTTAATGACAAAGTTACAATGTCAGTTATATTCTCTCTCTCTCTCTCTGTATATATATAAAATATATAATATA